>VOQK01001912.1:0-13831 GCA_015052645.1 Benitochromis conjunctus
TATTGATAACCTTATAAGGGCAAGCATGAATGAAGCACACACGCTTGATTTGGTTTTCCCCGTTTTCTTCCAGATGACACTATAACTGCATAATCAAAAGTCTGCCCTGCTACTAAAGATAAAGAGGGCAAAGGACAAGTAAGCAGTATACTTTGTACTGGAGGACCCTGCAGTGCAGCACAGATAGATTTTAGACATTGTGATAAGAAGGCCTAGTGACCTGTACACACTGGCACCAAACCAACGTACTGATCCCAAAAAAACCCAACAAACTATCAGCACATTTCTTCCCTTACGTAAAACGAAGAAACCAGTTCAATGATCAGTAATGATCAGCTGTGTGCCTTCCCGGCTTTAAAGACAGGTCACGGATCCGCCATGACTGGCCACTGCATAGATATAATCTAATGTTGCCACACACATAGCAAAGCAATGCTTCATCCCAATGCTTCAATGTTTTCTGAGGCAGATGAAGAGTTTCAGTTACTAAACAAATCAGCGTTGCCTGTACGATCAGTGTCATCTTCAAATGGCTGACTTTTAGCGTGACTAATCATGCAACAAATTAAAGATCATGAGCTGAAGGATCAGGCTAATTTCCCTCAATTAACATAGCCAAACATGTCGATGTGCTGAGCCACTGAAGCAAGAAGTGACACGCACTGCACCACACGCACTGCATTAGGCACCACAGGAGTCTGTGCAGCCTAATTAGGGACGCTTTGTGTGTGTGTTTGTAATTTGGGGAAGAGGGTGGTGTGCACCCCCCTGTGATTAGACTTTATCAGTTAAACTGACAAACAAAGGGTTTGCATGGACTTGTCCCCTGCCCTTCAGCTCCTTGCACACACACACAGATACTTTACAGCAAATCTACTCCACCTATGTCCCAAACCCGGCCTGCTGGTTGGTGTGTGTGTGACGGCCTCTGATCCAGTAAAGCTGGTTAGAGCCATGAAAGGCCACCACTGACTTAGCATGAATCGACCACAGGCCTGGGAAAAGCCGAGCTAAACCTAAACACCGAGACCTACGAAGTCAAACCTCACACAGATGGGCATTTTAGGCAAGCATTTACCAAGCTAATGGTGTTAGATATGCATCACATATAATTAGACACATGCAACAAGAACATCTTGTACTACCCATCTCACTCTCTCTGAACTGCAGCGGACACACATATGCCCCAAAATCAACTTTGTTCAATGTAGGTCGCCGAGCAGAAATTAGACTGTCCTACGTCTCTTTCCTATTTTTTGTGATCAAACTGTTTCACTTCTCTTTTCCTTCTACACCAGACATATCGGGCACTCCGTCTGTCTCCTCTGAGTTGACTTTAATGTGTTTGTTGTTTTGTGAGTTAACTCTGGTGAGATCAGGCTCAGCTAGTCAGGATGTTCTCGTGGACAAACAGCGGAAATAGACACGGTCTAAGAATCTTGTCGCACGCTGATGATATGTACACTCTAACCAGATCAGGGCCAGTGGAATTTAAAACTCCACACTGACCCCGACTGTAGCTTGCTGTTTAAGTAGGTATGTTTGTCACACTAAATGTTTCAGAACAAAACAAAATTATCTTCCCATTTGTTATGTTTCCGATTCATGGCTTATACGGTTTACGGCTTACGGTATTTTATATAAACATTACAATGCGACGCAGCCACGGCACAGCTCACTGTTGTACTTTATGCATGAAACACCTGAGTGACCTTACCACGTTCTATGTTCCTTGCTGTCAAGTTCAGGTTTTCACTATTTGTGCGTGTTAATGCAAAAGTACAATACCTTGTTATTCATTAAGTCCCGCATTCTAGTTGTGGGCTTCCTGTGTTGTTAGCTTGTGTTGTTAGCTTGTGAAGCAGCAGTTTCAAATGGCAAGATGCAAAAATGATACTCTGAGGACGTTGCAACTTCATGTTTCTGAGAAATCTGCTCTGATCCACACCCGTCCTATTATAATATTCCCTTAAGTGCGGAAAAGGCACCTCCCTTATAATTCAAGTCATATCAGTGAGTTGAGTATGTTATCTACAGAGTCCAATATCCATGAAGGATGAGAACTACTGTAAGAAGGAGGATTTTTAGGGACAATCTGAGCTATCCCTTTCAGCTCTGTTCATTTGGTACTACACGGCTGTCGCCTCTCCATTTATACGACTCGTATCTCTGTGACTTTATTAAACACCCTGCATCAAAGCCGGTCATCTCTGACTGTCTGAACTTCACGCTACTGATTAGTTGATCTGATCTTTAACCGTACAGCGTAGGGATCAGAGAGTGAACACAGTCATCAAAGTAACAGCTTAACAGTACTGAGTGATCTTTTATTAACACATCTGAATTTATGAGTTTGTCTTTGACAATGTGTGCAGTTAATGCGGTGGGTTATGTGTGAAATAGGCCTTCAGGCCTGACGATTTGATGAAAATCCACTTGTTGTTTCCTTTAAGGGTATCCAGTGTGGCAACAATGAACTCCATTCACAGGATATGGAAAACTACTAAACTCAATGTGATGCTGAACAAGGGGCAGTTTACTCAACGCATGCACTCGCGAATGGGCGAACACACAGTTTCATTACTAATCACTATAATACAGCCAAAGCCCGTCAGTGCACACACTGAGGAAAGGAGAGTGCGCAAAAAAAAAAAAAGTCTTTCCACTGTTGCAAAAACACTTCAACACAAACTCCTTTTTCACAGCAAGAGATCTGTGCCTTATTTATTACAGACATGGTGCACACAGCACACCTATTTTAACTGATATGTAAGCAAGCACCATATCACTATAAACACGTGCATTCGTGTCACAGTCTTTACAAACATAACAAACAACCTCACACACTATATTCACAGGTGGAGACTCACTGTGGCGTTGGGGGCAGGAAGTGGAGAGGTGTCAGCAGTTACCAGGTTAAGGATGACCTCCATGAGTGGGACACGCATGCGTGCAGCTTGAAGTGGAATATTTGTTTGGTCTCTGTGTTTGTTTGTGTGTCTCTCGGGGAAAAAATACAGTGAGAGGAAAGGAGAGCAGCCTGGGTCTGGCAGAGCACACATCAGGCAGGACAATTTTCCCAAACAAAGTCCACTTGACTCAAAGTCCACAGTTGCAAAGACCCCGCTGGACAAGGAATTACTGCTGGCTAGATTGAATATCCAGAATCCATAAAATGCTCAGTCCCTCCAGCAATGTACCATGACTACTGATAGCTGCAGAGTCTACATTGTGTTGTGCTGCTGGTTCACAGGGCTGCTGCTCCTCAAAGTCCGCGGACGAAGCATGAGTTCAAACACACGCTTCAGACAGAGAGCCTATGCAGAGCCAATGCACTTCGACAGGCACGACTCCCACGGAGAGCGTACATTAGTGGAAGAAGAAAGACTCCTCTGGACCAATGAGCCCATCTAACGCAGGTTTGGGGGTGGGTGACAGTACAGAGAATGTTAATCATTCGAAGGCTCGCTGCGCTGGATGTAGGCTGGGATAAAAGCAGGGAGAGTTTACTGCAAAGTTAAGCGTTCAAAGCGTCCATCGGGCATAAAATCCTCAGACGGGGGAAATGAGAGGCAGAGAGGCAGAGACCCAGAGAACGGATGTGAGGGGAGCAAAAGGAGCACAGAAGAAAAAAGATCCCACCAGGAGCTGTCAGTGAGAGGGAGACGGAGTGAGAGAAGGCGCAAAGGAGAGAGGGGTTGTGAGAAAGCTTCATGGGGGGGGGGCTTTTCTTCTGTTTGAGTTTCTAGGCCAGTTCAGCTCCAAAACATTAGCTAGCTCAGGCAGAAAAAAAGGAGAGAGAACTTTTCCATTCCCTCCTTTTCATTATCACAGTTTGATTGTCACAGCCAATCAGTTTACTGAGTGATCATGCTGTAACAGATCACCTCATGCTGCATATGTGCACTAACAGACTGGACTAGATGCTTCTACTGATCAAAAAAGAAAAGAAACCCCCCCCCCCACACTGAACAAAATAACTGTCCAGCAGAAATGCACTAATGCGTGGATAATTCTAGTTTAAGTTGGCGAAATCAAACAACAAGAAAAGACTGAGATTATACAGTTGTATGATCACCACAGGGCTGCAATTCAAAAAATATAAGCCTATAATTGGGTCCCTGTGCTACACAACAGTGGAGTATTGGTAATTTATAGAGAGGATGGCCATAATTAGAGTGCAAAACAGTGTTTGTTAGTAAACAGTCCAGAAGAACTGAGACGGCACACAGTTGTAATTTTGCGTTCAGGTTGATCATTTTCACTGCATTAAAGCACAAATTCGCATCCAAATATATTACAAACACCTTTTTATGAGCTTCAGTGTATTTTTCATCATAATGAAATTGTGGTGTACAATTAGGAAGGAAAAAAAAAACAAAAAAATAAATAAAGCAGTGGAAGTAGTGGGTGTAAGGGGAGTGATGTGGGGTGATATGGCAGGACGAGGGAAACTAAAGACTTCTGTGCCCAAGCCGACAGGAGGAAAAGGGCAACAGGAGCATGAATACAGACTTTAATGGGAAAGCAGGAGGACTTTGGGGACCGGAAAAGAGCGGGTAGGAATTAGGGAAAAGAATGCTTATATAAGAACAAGTCAAACTTGCTGTGAGATGTGTACGTTTGACCCCAGTACTGAATGAAAGGGACACATGGCAGAATCTGTGGTTTCAAATCTGAACCAAGGCTTTAAATTGGAAAATAAAATAGGTTATACAATATCTGCACATCATACTTTGGACTGTCTCTTTAACTTTTACTTAAAAAATTGGGTCTCCCACACACAGGGTTAGCATTAAATTACTTTAGTAGTGATTACACTGATTGGGTAAAAAAAATCTGGATTACTAATACAATATAATGTTTGCTCTAGTGCTGTCAGTTAACCTAGTTTAACTAGGGTAACCAGTGAACTACCAGTTACCAGTTAACTAGTTGAATCTGGCAGATTTTCAAATAGTAACAAACTTACAAAAGTAATAATTTAAAGATGGGTGAATCTTCGCTTTGTAAAAACCTATGAAAAACAAGACTATGTCGCACGTACAGGGAGCACAAGTACAGACAAATCTTCTTACAGGCGTCTTAACTGTAAATCTTTAGTTGTTCGGAGAATCTATGACTGGAAAATCTGACTGGTGTTTTCCCATCAGTTGTGATTAAATGACACACATTTTTTTGCTCTACTGTCAGTGTCATTCCAGCCTGAAGTCAAATTCTCTCGCAGGGCAAATATGGCCTTCAGCGACTTCTGGCTATCCAGGAATTATCAAGCTTTCACAGTGACTCAGCACAAACTTTGGTGGCATTAACAACATGTAACAAATAGCAAAGTTGCAATGACACAAATCGCAGGTGGTGGTGCACTCATGTCGTGACAAGTGACTGACACAGGAACAGAAATAAACAGAGACGCTAGCCTCAGAGGCAGTTTTACCTCATTAGCACTACATTAGCTGGCTAAAATTAGGGGACAGAAAGAACAGCTGTGGCTCACTTTAGGTGTTATTTACATGGACGGGAATTAATTAATAGTAGCTACACATTAACTGAGACAGTAATAGAATGATTGTATGTCTTTACAATACATTAAGTGGCACCAAAAGTTAATATATATGTATATATATATATACTCAATAAAGCAGGTTGTCAAAGGAAAAAAACACAACATTACCTCTTTAAAAAAATAAAAAAATTGGAGAAGTTCAGATTTTTTAACTAAATTTGTCAATCTTCATCCACAAGTGCCCTGGATTTAATTAAAAACAACTCCACAAACTGGCAAAAACAACCCACTGAGCTCAGGAATCAAGCAATAAATATTTTTTCTAAAATAAGGCCACTCTGTTCATTAGATCTGAAAATAACCAAATTTTCTACTTTTCACAGTTGGGTATATTGTCAACATGTTCAAAAACAGAGGTCTCGACTTATAACAGAAGGAACACGAGCAGAGCAATGAAGACCAGCAGGAAACTGGACTCATGATTTGAGTAAAACCAAACACAAAATCCCCCCCAAAAACAGCAGGAAGCATTGCTTCAAAGATCACGAGATCCATTTAATGTAACAGAGGATTAGAAACAGGATCAACAAATAGTGGTTCAAAGAAAGTGCAGTGTGCTAAATAAGCTAAAAGGAAGACAACCAGGATTAACTCTGCAGAGACAGGCAGTAGACGGTTGAATGACCCAAAATTTAAGCTACAAGGAGAAAACCAACTAAAATGTAATAAAACATAAAGGTGTGACAGTCATGTCTGTGACTGTTTTAGCTGAACTGTATTTATCAATATGACACAAATCTGGGATTGAACCTTAAACAAAGGATCAGCCAAATCAAGCGGAAAAACAAAAGTGGCAGAGGAGGTGACAGAATATTTTATCATGGAGAAAATAACAGCTCTAAAATACCCCTTCCCAAAGTCCTGACCTAAATCCTAGGGGGAAAAAAACAAACTGAAAGCAAAGCTGACTGAAACTCTGAGGAAAAAACTCACAAAAACTAATAAAGAGAATATTTTATTCCATTTTGTCTCAAAACAGTTTTGTCTTCATTTTAGATTATACATCTTTTGCTTATTGTACAATATTTAACCTTAACATTATCCTTAACATTTTCATATCAGATTAAACATAATTTATATAATTTGTACCGTATATTATTTTGACTTGCAATATTCTTTAGGGTACCACTAAGGAGTTAGGATTAATATGCATATATTAGGTTCACTAAGAGACATCTGGATTGTGAGTTGAAGAGCAAAGATGGAAATTAATGTAAACTAGAAAATGTAAATTGTAATGTAAACTAGTTGCATTTCCTGCGAAAATGCCGGGTGAATGCCGCGTAGTGGAAATTGTCTTCCGAAAACAGCTGAAGAAGCGGAACTATCTCAAAAAAGAGGTGAAAAAGCTGAAGGGTCACGGGTAGGAGTCAACCATGCGCCCCCGCTGTCAGGGCGCCTGCTCATCTCAGTGAGCTAAATCGCACTAAGATATATCAATGATTTTCCTACATAGATTGATTTGTGACATCCTCTAACTGGTTTTTAGCCAAAGCCAAAGGATTTGGCTATTTACACTGCTCACCAGCACTATAATGAAGTCATCAACATACATTCATCAGTCACTTTATTAGGTGCAGTATGCCACCGGACCCCCCTCTGCCTTCACATCCCAAAGGTGCTCTATTAGATTGAGATCTGGTGACTGTGGAGGCCATCTGAGTACACTGAACTGAGCTTTGTGATATGATACATTATTCCGCTGAAAGCAGCCATCAGAAGATAGGTACACTGTGGTCATAAAGGAATCGACATGGTCAGGAACCATACTCGGGTAGGCTTGTGTGGTTTATGGCACTGAAAGTGTGACTAGAAAATATCCCCCATGCAAGTACACCGCCACAACCACCCTGTACCACTGATACAAGGCAGGATGGATCCATGCTTTCATGTTTACACCAATTCTAACCTCAACATCTAAATGTCACAGCAGAAATCGAGACCCATCAGACCAGACGACATTTTTCCAATCTTCTATTGTCCAATTTTGGCAAGCCTGTATGAACTTAAATTACCTTTCTTCCCCATTCTGATCCTCAATTTGTAGTTCAGCAGGTTATCTCCCTAAAATGCAATGAAGTGCTGCCAAGTGATCAGATTTTTCAAGTTAAACAGCAGTTGAACATGGGTACCTAATAAAGTTTAAGACGTTTTGCCAGTCAAATAACAGGAAAATGTATTGGTTTCAAATGCACTTACAGAGAATATAAAAAAATATTACACTAATGCATTTCTATCTCTACACCACCTGTTATGGTGACATTTAAAGCTCAAGTCTGATTAGCTCCGCTGTTACTCTAACTTGGTAAAACGCATCTGTATTGTGCATTTTTAAATTCTGAATAAAAAAAAATAAAAACACAAGTTTAAATGATTTTTCTCTTTCTTTAAAAAAAAAAAATACTGTTTCGAATAAACAGTGTTGTGAGCTGATGACATCACACACAAAGACACAGAAAACAACTTGTGTGGAGATTTTTACTCAGCCAGTGCAAAGGGCCATAATAATGGAAAGTGTCGTTCACAGGGCAGAGCTTAGCGCTGAATTAAAGCCAGGTCTGTGCTGCACAGCCAAAAAAAGTTCTGGAAAAACCCAGAAGAGACAAAGAAGAGACTGCCACTGATGTAACTGGACTGCGGTTTGGAAAAGGATAAATTCACTAAGATTTATAATCAGAAAGCCATGCAAAGATAAACAATAAAATGCTAAATCTTCACTAAACCTTAACCTTGAGCTTTTATAAACGGAGCAACAACTTAAATGTATTTGTCCCGAAATTGTGCATCTAACCGCAAAATTAAACAAAAGTTTATTTTTATTTTTTATGAAGGGTAACACCACAGCTTGCTCCATGTGACAGTAAGTTGTGCAGTATGGTCTGGTGGCAGGAGATGAGCAGTTACATAAAGGCAGAAGAGTAAGAGGTTTGTCCGCACAGACTGATGGTAATTTAAGCCTAAAAGAGGAGATAACCATGACTCGGGCCTCTGGCCTTCTTCAACAATACCTTCCCCCATAACAAAAAGCCCTCTTTCCAACTCTGCCTGTCCAGTTCTCACTAGTCTAGGCTCCAGTATAATCAATGGCCCTATTAGCGGTTACATAAACCCCTGAGCACTTTATACACAGGGACATTTATATCTGGTGGCATGCAAGAGCGTGAAACATCTTCATAGCCAGCCAATTCCTGGCTTCGACAAGAGCCAAACAGGAACGAAAACAAAGAAATGTCCATAACAACAACCCAAACAATTATCTGTTATCACGTCCTGTGCTGAAACTGCTAAGTGTGAATGCAAAACATTCTACATCTGACAAGTAATCATGTGTGTACAATGATTTTAAGTATTACCAGATTTTAGATGTGGGTTCAATCAAATCATTAGAAGCGTTTCACTTGTATCTACACATGTAATACAGTCACTTTCCTCATTACTCTGAACTACTGATATACCTTTACCTTATTTTCACTGGAGCTACTTTTTGCTAAACAAATACTATGAAAAATAGTTCCAACACACCTGTTCAGAGCCTACTGTAGAGAACAATCATGGAAAACTACATATACATGGCGTGCCCATTTACCTGCAGTAATGACAGCCTCATAAGTAGGTGACGCCGTTACCCAGCCTGATATCAGCCTAGAACAGACATAGCCCCTATCTGTCGATTATTCAGCTAATATGTAACAAAAAACTCCAGCACAGATCTACACGCAATGGTTTCGAAGTCATGTAGACATCATTAATGTCAACATAGCAGCCATACAGTTTTATAAAAGACTTAAATATCGGTATTGTAACAGCCTCAAAAGGCCTGTATGTTGTAGTACCTGAACCTTTTTGTTGTTGTTTTGGTTTTCCATTAAGTTCCTGAGTCTGAATGCGGATGTGATGCTGTGATATATGTGAGTAATGGATGTGTCAAAGTGTACACAGCAAAGCATATACGTGCAGGAAAACATAAGAGTGGGTACATGGGGAGACACAGTGTTGGTCTATTGGTGGTAGCTGGCATTTATCGGGACCACTTCTGTTTATACTCAGTCATTCTGGTTATGCAACATGGAACAGAAAGGGCACCGACCCAAAACGCAGACTTAGTCTGGCAGGATGCTGCACAATGTTCGGTACCATGGGGCAGTATGTAAGCCCAAACACAGCCAGCCTATTCATAAACAGGAAGGTGAAGAATCTAGAACAAGCAGTCCCAGCTTTTTGGCCCGGGAGGATTATTTAGTCTGGCCTCTTCTCACTTTTCTCACTCCCCATTTTGCCTCTGTGTTAATCTCACTACTCACTTTTAAGCAGACTTATTGGATGGTCTGGCCTCTGGATACTGTTTCAGAAGTTTTGCAGGCCTTCCACTAAGAAGCAGCAGATTTCATAACAGGAAGACAGATAATGAGTAGAGGTACTTGCCCAGTAGGAAGCTTGTGTCGTTACAGAGCAGATAAATCTAATGAAAATCTTCTTCTCTCATTTCCAGATTAAGACTATCTAGAAAAACAAAGTTGGGTGGCTCTGGGTATCTTGTGTACTGAGACTAATTTCATAACATATGCACGCAATCATATTGTCTGATTGCATGCATATGTTATGCATGCATTTCCTTAGTTACACACACAAGTTGAGTGACTCAGGAAATGCGCTGCTCAATTCTTGGGTTTCTTTGGTGAAAATTAAACATTGTTTTACTTACATGTGCCATGTATTACTTTAATGATGGCCCAGTTCCATTTAAGTGATTCAACAGCCATGAATCACCACAAGTAATAGCATACTAAGACAAATAAATACAACCACAATTTATAACAGCTTTGCCTGCCCCTTTCTTGCCATTGCTACTCTACCTACTCTCATTAAAGATCGATGCACCATATTATCTGACATTCAAGATCACAACCACTCAACACCCAACAACTCAATGAGAACTATCCCTTATTATCCACAAGGTGGAGCTAAAGCATAACTATGCTACATGTTGTGTGTCGTCTGCTGTCCCCTGTATTAGTGCTTTGTCTGATATTTCATTTCCTGACAGGTTTCCTGTCAATAAACTCAAGGTTTTGTTGTATTTTTATTGCATTTTTCCGCTATCACTTATCCTGCTGACAGACGTGCAGGCCTTTGTTGTAACATAATTCAGCTCTGATTAGTGAGTGACATCAAAGCACACAGGTGACTTGTTGGCTGATAATATGAACAGAGAGGAAGGAGGGACATGTCATGGAGATGGAAAGTAGAAATAATGTAATTGCATATATTAATTTACAAGATCAAGAGACGACATGTTTTCAGAAAATTAAAGATGTGCCTATATCAAGGAGCAAACTAAGACATCCCCCAACTAAATGCAATATAAACTCTCTCTTGACATAAAAACAACGTCTTTCAATGATCTGATGTCTAGGACAGAGGGGAGACCTTCTAAAAGGTGGACAGTGAGAGAATGAAGATTCCTAGGATTGCTACAAACTGACACACATGAGAGGAATGGCTCTGGTTATTAGTAAAGAGGAAAATATGATGAGATTTCCCGAGAGATTCTGATCAGATTTGAAATGTGTGTGCAAGTGGGTCAGTGGAGCAGAGCTGAGCTCAGCGATAAATAGTTTCATCCATAATTCAACAGAGTCAGGCAAATGATATAGACTGCACAGGGAGTGGCAGGGATGCAGAGCACGACCTCTCCGGGTCTGCTTTTCTGCTCTCCGTCTCTCAGAATGAGCAATTTCCCTTTGAAAGCAATCTGCTGGTCTATCTGAATAGGGAGCAGAAAACTAAACAAAACACTTCATCAGATAGATGCAGGGTAGTTTATTTTGACGACCAAGCTTAAGGAAATCAAATTCAGAGCTAATACTGGCAGCGGGATAAATGAAAGCAAGCAGAGTGCACACTAAAGATGGACTGGGACAGAGGACGGTGTCCGGGGAACAGACATGTAGGTTAAGGTTGACCCAAATGTTCTCAGCGAGTGACTGACCAAATATGTAGCAACCTTGGAACGGCTGAGAAAACAACAAAGACACACATGCGTGCCCACACTAGTGTCACATATACTCACATGAGGCCAAAGAGGAAGGACCAGCTGCAGGCCAAAAATAAATACACAAACGATGACCCACGGAGACTTCTTGCTGACATGTGCACATATATGCACGCGACCTCATGCACAGACACCCAATTACATTTTTTTTTTTTTTTTTAAATATGGCTAACGTTATACCTTATTATTTTAAGGGAGGGTGGGGGGTGGCCTCAGTTGGCTACATAATTAAACATAAATACAAAAATGTAGTTCATCTCTGGAAAAGATCTGATAAAGAGTTCTAACAAAAGCTACTTTTGACTGCTTCATTTTTACAAGAGACAAAGGGGTCTAATAAAAGGCAAGCTTATGGAAACCTTAAACATTACATACATATATATTTTTTGGGGGGGTTAAAGATAAATAACGTCATTCAGACACGCTTGAAAGTGAACTTGGTTAACACTGATTCAGACAGCTGTCTATTAATAGAAGAGGCAAAGAACCACAGCGGACTTCTTCCTCATTCAGACCCAAATTAGAAAACTAAGAGGGAAATGAGAAAAAAAAAAAATGAACCTCAGGGATTTTCTTCTTTTCTCCACAAGTCTGTCCATCTTTTCTGTCAACATCGACCTTTACGCATACACCATTGCATCAGTGTTTCAAACATTCTCCTACCCCAGCTCACCACAGAGGTCTTTCCTGTTTTCTTCCATTCACACCATAACATCTGGAGGGACGTTTCAACAACAATTTCACACATAAAATGACTTTTTATTCATTAACTGTTAACCTTTGCTGTGAGTCTGAGTGCCAGACTAGTGTTGTGAATACTAACAACATCCAGGACCGGAAAAAGGCGTTGGCCTATATGTACGACTACATGAATATTCAAGAGCTTAATTAAACAGGCTGAGGATATGCTTCAAAGGGAACACAAACAGAGAGGTGGAGAGTTCAAGCACACACAAAGGAAAACACAGAAACACACACACACACACACAATGCATACGCATGCACGCATTGCATACTAAAGCATAAGCATGAAATCTACTCTAGAGTTAGACATTTACTGTAATGAAGTCCAGCTCTGGTAAATTGTCTAACACAAATATTTTTTTATAACTGCCAAATCACAGCTGTCATTTAAAGAGAATGAAAACAGGAAATAATCAAAAACAACAGGAAATAAGCTAACAAGCAATATGATGCCATTCCACATGACAAGAAAGTGCTTATTTACAAGGTGTACAACATTAAACTGGAAGATGTGGAAAACTGCGCAGAAGTCTAATTTTAGGAGGCACTTCTCTCTCCTCTAGGAAGGTGTTAGTGCACTACACAAGCAGATGAGGTGGCTGCGAGATCTGACAGCAAACCTGCAAGCATTCAGCTGAGTAAAGCTGCTGCGACCCTCTTTGAACATCACCCTGTTACCATGGAGACGGGTAACTGGCTACACTGTCTGAGCACTGGACACAGATGAGAGGAAGCCCGAGAGAGCGAGCGCTTAAGAAGGACTGCCTCTAAGACACGAAACAAGGAAAACAGTGACAAGGTAAAGGGGGATGTGGAGATCAAAACACTGAAGTCAGAAAAGCTGCTGAGGAAGTGTGCCACATGAGTAGCAAGCAGTGTAGCACATTTACATGCTTGTTCAGCAAGGAAACTTCTGGTTTAATTTTAGATGCTGGAGGAAGCCGCATGAGATTTCCGACAAGTGTAGAAATCTCAGAGTACGAAAAATAAATAGAGAACTACATGTAGTTGAATAAAAGGAGAAATCGTTTAAATGAATGTAGAACATTCGCTCACACAAACGCACGCGTATACTGCGTGATTTTGGACTGTCCAAGATGATAGTTTGGAATATCTCTAAATATACCTTAGGTTCAATTTAAAATGGTGACCTTACCCCAGACTGCGCTGCAAAAATTAGACACAAATTCTTCTCACAATAATCATACTTCATTACTTCTACCAGTAATTTTTACAAAGCATCCAAGTGGTATGGTATGATATGTCATAACACTTACTGTTTGGCAAGTCATTATAGACTCCAAATTTGCCAAAGTGTCAAGGAGTGGGGGAAACCTTACTGCGATCTCTGGAAACACAAAAACACCAGATGAGTAGATAGCTTGCTAAAGAATTACATTTATCAGCCAAGTAGAGTACTGAAAATGTTCTGGTGTCTTGTAGTGGTGAAGAACTAGACTAAATTGGAT
>VOQK01001916.1:0-15217 GCA_015052645.1 Benitochromis conjunctus
GAATAAGAAAACCTTTATTTGTCCCACTATGGGGAAACTGCATTGTTGCAACAGCAAGCACAGTACACAGCAGAGAGCCAGAAGTAGCAAGATGTGAGATAGATAGGAATTAAAATATTTTAAGAAGTACTAGGTGGAATAGAACTATGACTAAGACTATAAGTATATACAATATGTGCCTATGGGTGTGTACAGTATATGGACATCACTGGATTATGAATAAATACCATTTTAAATAAATACCAGATTATAAATAAATAAATACCAGGTGACTACAGTATATTGCACTGATTTACATTGTACTACACTATTGTACATGATTACAGGAGATGTCGATTTTACTGTTTATTAACAGTTTATTAGTTTAACTGTTTTTGATCATATGTTTTCAAACATAACATTTTGTAAATATCAGGCCCAAACACTTGATAATTCAATTTCAATCCAATACTTTATTGTCCCACAAGCGGAAATTAGTTCAGCAGCAAGGGCAACAATAAGAATAAACAAAACAATAATAAAAAGCCACAAGACAGTTATTTGCCATCGAGGAGACGGGTTGCAGTAGGGATAAAAGAAACCTGGGGTCTTTTGGTCTTCCTCACTGGTACTCTAAAATGACGGACAGAGGGCAACACGTCAAACTCACTGTGAAGTGGACGCTTCAAACAATTAACAATAGAATGAGCCTTCCTCAGCACATGTTTGTTATAAATGGCCAAAAGTCCATCTTTCCAACGCAAGATTTTGCTGGCAGTTTTTACCAAAAGTCCCAACTGATTCTTTTTTTTTCAGAGTACAAGATAATGGACAACATTCATTCATCAGATCATCGTGGAGATGTTTTCAAATAACAAGTGAACCATTTAGAGAAGTACTGGATGTGTTTTGATTCCTTTGCATCTAAAAAATTATGTGACTCTATTAAAACAAAACCTCATCGTCTCATGTTTCATGGCTTTTCCTAGTTTATTGTAGTATTTATAGTTTATTGGTCACACAGAAAATTTTGGGGTGTGTGAGACAAACTGGAACTGGAGAGGAGATGGGTGGAGTGGGTTGAGACGAGTGCCGGGTGTGTTACAAAAGGACAGCAGTAAGAGTGAAAGGGAAGGTTTGCAAGATGGTAGTGACACCTGCTATGATGTATGATTTGGAGATGGTGGCACTGACGGGGAGACAAGGCTGAGGCGGAGGCTGCAGAGCTGAAGATGTTCAGATTTTCATCTAATCTTGACCTGAATATGGCCTTTTGCTATACAGCAAACAAACAAATGTCAAGATTGATTCCTCAAGTGCAGTTTCTAAACAAACATTATGATGAACGTCAGCTCTGAGAAAGGCCAACTCAGAGTTCACTGGGGTTTCAGGGATCAGACACTGACATTTGACTGTACGGCAGAGTTACAGGCTTGCTTCATGACAGTTACCTGATGAAGCTGGCAGATCATGATTGAATGACGCAGGATTGTTGGAACATTTATTGTGAAATCGTAAAAAATCTAAATGTGAGACGGAGGAAGAGTTTCATCATGTTCTTCCACACAATAATCTCATTAATGCTTTGCGTACTGATCAGTGGTAAAACCTGCCTAGTTGAAAACACATTTTTGTGTGCACCAAAAATGACTTCTTGTATGTAAACTGGGGTTTAATTTCTAGAACACACATGCAATAAGCAGCTAACAGTTGATGTTGTATTTTCTTATTAATTGTAAGAATGGGAACTAGAGAGTTGGTCTTTTTTGGAGGGGAGAAATACAGTAAGCTACCTTCAACAGATATTTAGTGAAAATGAACTGTGACTGTATAAATAAATTATGTGGCTTTCCCAAGCATTGCTCAATTTCTAATATGGCCTCTATGACTTGGCCATGGTAAGAGTCATTATTAGATCATAAGAACATTTGGTCTGAGGTATGCAGCATAAAATGCAAATATTAAGCTAAGATACGAGGTTTCTAATGTTAGATTGTCATTTCATTTCGGTGCAAGCCAGTTAATGTTAACCGCTTTGTTTGGCAGAAACTGTGGGCAGATAGTTGTAGCCAATCAGTTTCTGTGCTTGTTAGCAATAGTGCAAACTATGAGACTATGCAAACACTCTTTTCCAGCCATGCAAGCCCGACCCCATTTCAACAATCCACCCATCTTTGCTTTGACAGCAAAGAATTTCTTGTCCTTGCAGCATGACTGATCCACACGGATGGACATGCATACAACTTTCTGTAGTTTTGTATGCTTGCAACGTAAGGTAAGGGATTCTCCACAAGCCCGTGTCTAAATATTACCCCAGCTCAACTCCTGGATGAACATTTGCTATTTGTGATGAATTATTTGATGGGCTCTGCATGTATTGAAAATGCCCCCAAACTTGCAGTTTGTTCACATCTCATCTTTTAAGAGGTGATCTAGATATTTGTGGTTTGATAATGAAAATAAATAAAGAGGCCTGTGCTCCATTTATGGTGTTTCATTTCTGTGCCGGTAATCGAAATGACCAAAACTGGAGTCAAGCTGTCTCATGCCTACAGAGGAGGCCAGTCTTGTTTTAATTGTCTGTCATATGGTTTCTTCTTGTTTTCTTCCTGGCCCCTGGATATGACACCTGCATTTCATAATCTCATTTACCGCCTACAACGCCCACACTATATGAACTCCGGCTTGTGCAACCACACCTTGTCAGATTATTCCATGAGCTCACACAATGAGAAATGCTTGGTTTGCCTCTCTTACTCCTACTGTTCTGGCTCCGGTGTGCTCACTGATGGTTTATTAGCCTTACCTGAAGGTTTGGCTCCAGCATCATCCTGCTGTTGCAGGCCCTGTTGCAGCCTCCAAACTGACTTTTCATTTTCACAAAAAAGTATTTCAAGAAATATCTTAGACACTTATTATCTACTGATTTCCCCAAATTTAAAATCTTTACTCTGCATGCAATTATTGAAAACACACTGCATAATCAGTACTATCTGTAAAATGATAGTTTACCCAGGCCTGTTAGGACAGAGTGTGCACATGTTGTCAGCCATTCGCCTTTACTCTTTTCAATATTTCTTATGAATAGTGACAAAGCACCTTTTTTATTTAACCAAAGTGTGACTCCTCCTGTCCTCTGCTCTCGTGTCTATGACCCACTTTCAATACATCATGTTGAAAGATGTTTCATTTCCTAAAATGCATCTGAAGATCAGAGCAGAGAGGTAGTTATTATTGAACCTACACTGCTTAAGCTGACAGCTCCTAGGCAAGGATATTTAATTTCAATAAATGCCCGCTCCCTCGACTCCTATCTCCTTGTGTCTCTTCTTCGCCTCCTCTTCTCACATCTTCGGTGGGAGGGACTACGACATGAGGAGAGGAAGTGAGAATGTGCAGTCTGGGAAATGAGTTAATGGAGATTGCTTTGTCTCATCAAATGGTATGCTGCTTCACACACAAACCATGTGCTCTCACAACTCCTACACACAGGAGGCTACTCTGTGACAGCTCTAAACACAACTAGGTGAAACTTGCCTCTGTGACCTTCGGGCATGGTTATGGCACATGTTACCAGAAATGCATGATGTCAGTTTGGTTAGCTGTCTAACCACACTGACTGATAGACTGGAGCAAGTTTCATTTTCTCTGGTTACTGAAATCCTGCAGATTGTGACACAAATGAGATTTCATGGAAAAGTGGCACACGTAAAAATAAAGAGGAATATTTATAATATATAATCTGTAACCAGCCTGCTGTATTTTTATACTGTGTAAATACTGCAGTATTGAAATATGAATATGGCCTAGTTTCCCCTGAGGATTTACTTTGGAAATCTGTAAGAGGCTGTGCGAAACCTGTCATAACTTCTCATCTGATCGGCAATAAAGCTGAAGAGACACAAATGTGATAAGGAAGTGCAGATGCATTAACAGCCAGATAAACAAGGAGTTCTTGTGTGTGTGCGTGCATGTGCGTGTAGCTTCACTCAAGTCTTAAAGCTTGTGACCCAACCTTCCTAGTTATAATAGATATAAAACAACAGTGCTGATGCAAGAGCTACTCCTTTGTACACGTGGGCGGAACAATAACACAGTGTGATGTAAACGCAGTCAGTTTCTCTGTTGGAGGAATTTCCTGGTAAATGCGTGAAACACAAAACCTAAAACACAGAGGCTGAGAGAGAGAGAGAGCGACTGAGAGAGAGGTGGAAATAACATTTTCATGTTCTTGTTTATCTTTGTTTCAGTTAAGCTTTATGTTTTTTCAAATGTGGACTAAAGTGAAACAGGTGACGCCAACAGACAAGACAGTGCATGCCAAGTGTCATTATATGAGGCATTGTGCAATCTCGCTAACTCTTTAATTCTGTGACATAATTCACTCTACATGCAGTGCATTTATTAGACTGGTGTCATAGCAGACACTAGAGGTGACAGGAAAAATGCCAAACTAGCCTGAGAATGCACAGGTCTTTACAATTATTCCCACATACAACCTGGATGTGAGTCAAGTTTTCCAGAATTAAATACCAAATTTTCAGTGATTTTATCATTTCACAATCATCTCCTTAATTTTCTTCACCAGAGATCATTTCACAATCTTCTCTTTCCACAACCTTCGAGGGACAATAACTAATTGCATCCGTCTTTACAGGTCCTTACAGAGTATGGATGTGAGTCAGTTTTTCCAGAATTAAATTCAAAACATTCAGTAATCATCATTTCAGCATTTTATCATTTCACAATCATCTCCTTCACTTTCGTCACTGGACAATAACTAACTGCATCCTAGAAGCTCAATAGCAATGCATCTGTTCATAACAAGCATGTAAACTCTTCATTAGCAGATCATGAGAGGCGATCCGAGCTTCATGTTGGTCATAAATGGAGACAAACTGATGTGCATAGGCTATAACAAAAGCACAGAACATTCCCAGTCTTGCATATCACATGTGCACGATTGCACAACACAGTAACAATAGAGAGTGTGCCACTAGGCTAAATTTATTTCTATTTGTAGACAGTCAGACCTACGTGCTTTTACACCTTTAAGCAAGTGTGAAATTGGAGGTAACATCAGCAGATGCTTGCTGTTAACATGAATTAGCCAAAGTAGCTCTAACCCACACCTTAAATCTTTTCTCTACGTCCGTGCTATTTGAGTGCACATTAACACTGACACTACTAGTGGACGTGCAGTCCACCCGTATTGTTGGGTGTAAGGCACTCCAACATTGCTACATTACTATAATATCACTGTAATCACTTTATATTTTCCTGTAATGCAGAACTGTACTAAATTCAGCAATCGCACACGCATTCATAATCACACAATTGTATAATTACTAGACCTACACAAGTCCTTCTGTTATCTACAAGATGGGCAAAAAAACAGTCAATTTAATTTAATTTTCTGTCTTCAGTGTAGAAGACTCAGTTTGAGACACTAACACTACTCCACTGAAGTCACACACTACATAAGTAAGTGTAGTAGTATGTTTGTAGGGCACATAAAATCCATACACTACATTATGAACTAACAGAAGTATCTGATTTGAGATGTAGTAAATGTCTCATGAATACATTTTTGCTCATGTCATTAGTCTTTTGCTGTGGATCCTGAAAGTGTCTGGCAGACACCCAAAACAAACTGCCGTAGATAGAAACAGAAAAAGGAAAAGGAAAAAGGCTAATCATTAAACCAGCTCTTTTGTGTGGGCGTAGAGGGATTCCCTTGTTGCTTTCTATTAGCTTTTTATTGCATGGGGCGGGAACTGAGCTTGGGATTCCCATTTTCACTGTCTGTGTGTGGGAAGATATGGGCTATATTAGGAGCAGCACACAGCAAGTAAACACCACTCAATATGGACAGACAACAGGCAGAACAGCAGGAGACACTAGTGGAGGTGAAAATCCAGACAGACTGTATGGAAGACAGCCTTCGGCCCAGAGGTTCACGTGGCTTGATTAAGTGTGCACTGACTTTCATGGCAGGGTTAATTGTGGCTCTGGCTGTGGGCTTCATCCTTCATTGTTTTCTGTTCAAACCCTCATGGAACCAGGTAAGAAACACTTCATATCTATCACAAAGTCTTCCATATATGAATTCTCCATGATCTGTCCTCCCTTTGTGTTCGTTCACTTATATTTGTAACTAATCTACCTACAGGATGCTCCAGCACTGAGTGACACATCAAAAGTCATCATGACTTGCAAACTAAAAAGTAAGTGTCGCTTATATTTGAGCTGCTCGCAAAATCTCATCAGATGTAAATGTTGCCTTGTACTGATGGGAGATATTTCCGTTTCTTCTGCAGGGACTGATCAGCTGGGAAGATATGACATCTTCACAGCAAGTAAAGCTGGAACCTATCTTGTCTACGGATGGGTGAAGGTCCCAAATGCCACCGGAGAAAGAATTGTTCTGGAGCAAATAAGGAAAGAAACCAGAACCATCGAAGCAAAGCAAATTGAATCCAAAGAAGTGTTTCTGTTTGGTAAAGTCTTGCTTCCTGAGAACACCAGTGTGATCATTAGCTTCAAGTCTAACTACACAGACAGCTCTTTCCACGTCTATGAGCTCTAATTAAGCTGATCCCAGTTTGATCATGTCAAAAACTCTCAGCTTTTTTGTGGCACTCAACTGTACCGTCATGAGTCTGCAGATGTTCAGTTTATCTACATCAAGATTTGTACTCATGCAGTAGTTTCATGGCAAGAGAAGCAGTTTCACGTTTGTGTTATGTCTGCTCTGGGTAGAGTGGGTGTGGCTGTATGAACTCTCCAAAGAGTGGATGTGACTTTTCTCGGGAACTGGATGAGCAGGCGAAAGACTAGAGAGTCAGACAAGAGGAATATAATATTTGGACAAAAATGTCTCATAACTTTACAGCAACTCATAGTGTGATCGTCTTCTGTACCACCCATCATTCAAACACGTCACCGCAAAAATTATTTTAATCTCACTTTCACAAGAAAAGGTTTCTTTTCTCGTCATCTTCTTCTCTGATTGACTACCTTTACCTGCGAAGATAACCCACCTAGCACAAAGAGCTATATTTAAAAGATTGTAAAACTGAATATTTAAAGGTGTAAAAATCATGTAAAGAGTCAAATGACACTTCTGTTCTGTTCATGGTGCTTTGAATACTGAAATAGATTTGGTATTGTTAATTATAACGATGTTGGCATCGGTCCAGCTTTGTTCATATCAGGGCTGTAACTGCACAGTATGTTGTACTTTATATGGATTAAAAAACCTGTAATTAAATGTCATTATTATATTGGTAATGTGATTCTCAGTTTTTACCTGTGTTGTTTCCATGAGAGTTTGAAGTTTGAAACATTTTCAGTAGACACGCACACATACGCTGTTTCAGGATACGCTTACCTTTTACCCAAAAAACTTTAAACGGCTTATTGGACAAAAGCTTTAAAAATATATATTTTATTTACATAATTTGCCATGTGATGAAATTTTGTACGCATGCAAAATGATTCGCTGCAAATGCCATTTTCCATTTTAGGAATTTACCCCCTTGATTCTATATTTTTTAAATTTACTTACGTGTTTTGTCTTATTTGTTCTGCGTTTTTGGTATTATTCACTTAAAGTTGGAAGTGGTGTCATAAGTCAATATTTGGATAGAAAACTGACTTACTGACAGTGTAATTCAAACAAAACAAGGGAAAGTGTTATTATGGTTGGAAACTTGCAGTCTATGTATAACATACCTTCTCATTTTGCATATTATTTATCCAAACACGAATAGTCAGTCAGTCACTTGAACTCTGTGATGAATGAGTAAAAACCTTTCACCGCCCTTTAACGACTGACTCATCAAATATTACTGACTTCGGGAAGAGTTCTCCAAAAAAATACAAATAAAAACGTTAAATAAAAAGGCCTAGTTTTTCACAAAAATGAAATGTGAAAGATTTTTATGAAACTTTACAAAACTGATGGAATTGAGAAAGGCAACATTAATAATCGTTAAACTATATGCATCAGAAAAAGCATTTATGAATGTAGACATGATCAAGTTGAAGTACCGGGATTTTCCGACACAACCATCTCCGGGTTTACAGGGAATGGTCTGGAATGAGGAAATATCAAGCGAGAATAAGTTCTCTGAAAATACCTTCTGATGTCAATGGGGAGACTACTTTGAGCTGATAGGAAGGCAACAGTAACTGAAATAACCACTCATTACAAACATGCTGTGGAGAAGAGCATCTCTGAAGGTACAGCACATGTGACCTGGAAGCAGATGGGCTATAACAACAGAAGACCGCACTGTTAGCTAAAAACAGAAAACTGAGGCTACATTTCGCATAGACATTTTGCATGGACTGGCCCCCACAGTCACCAGTCCAGTAGACCATCCTTGGGATGTGGTTGAAAGACTGAAAGTATTTCTATTTACTGCAGGAAATTCTCTGAAAATGTGTTAGGGGATTTGCTCTCTCGCACATATTTGAGAAACGTTTGAAGTGACTTGATTGAAAACACTACGACAATGGTGGACAGTAGTCAGGAAAGTCAGAGCTCTAGAGTTGTGGCTGACAAAAGTACGGACTGTTTTGATGCTCTGTCATATTCAAGTGAGAAGTGCATCAACACAGTAGAAATACCTTTCTAGTGAAGTACGTGTGGCAACCATAGCAGTGTGTGTAAAAGCAACAAGAAAGTCTAATGTGGGTGACGACATTCTGTGCTGATTTGACAACTGCACTAAAAATAGTGGGAATGACTTTTCTGCTGTGAGAATTGAGCCAAAGTGATCAAGAAAACCCGTGATGTGTCATTTCATACCATGAACAGCCCTCGAATCCCCATCTGACCCTAACGGTCTATTTTTAACACGCTAAAGCTTAAACTCAATAGACAGGAACTACATGTGCTTTAAGTACTTTCACACACAATGCCATCCTAAGTTGGAAACATGTTGATTTTGTGTTATTTATTCTTTATTTCCCGTTATAATCTTATTTAGGGCAGCAATACATGTTTGGTCTTACATGCTGAAATGAAAATATCTGTAAATAAAGATATTTTGTTTGACGTTTAGGCTTTCATGTCATCATCTTAGAAAGAGTAGTGATATTTAAACAAAAAGGCTAACTGTTTGTTTTCCAGTATCTGGATAATAAAAGGTTTGCCCATTTCATTACGACATTTTTACATTACGACATGTGCCACATGCCCGCACACTTGGTAAACTTCCTTTTTCCTGCTTTTGTAAATCTCTCTTGTTCAAAGCGGAAGTGAAAGATTTAATGCAGCGGCTTAGTTTTGAACTACAAGGTAGAGTTTCATCATCATGATGCAATATCTGAAGTAACACCGCAGGCTCTCCTGCCCAAAGTATCCACCCACACATACACATTCAAGTATTGGTGCCAGACACCTATCGCAACGTTCCTATTACACCCAGGGGACTTTCAGTGACTCGAATATTTCCATATCTTTGGGAAATGTGGGAAATATAAATGAGGCTTGGGAATGTGAATTAGAATGTGACCAACAAAGTTGTACAAAAGAGTAGCTCGTGAGCACGCGTTATGAGCTTCTTAAAATACCAAGTATGATTGACAAGGTTTAAAGGAAACACGACACTCGAATAACAAAAGGTTTGAGTTTAAGGTAGGATGTTTAAAAAATCCAGAATTGAATTAATCACATATTTAACCCAAGTCGTCTACGGCTCGGGGGCTACATAAATACTGCTGGTCAGCCATCATTAAAATTATTCAAAGTTTTCTTCTTCGGTGTTGTCCTTGAGCTTTATCAGATCAAAGATAGAACAGGCAAATTTGTGATAATGTAGTTTCAGTCTGCCTGAACTTTATTTGTCGATATTGAGGTTTCTGGGGGTTTCTTTTCAGTTAGTTTAGCCTTTAACACTCCCACACAAGTTGTTAACATTTTCTAACGGAAGCTTTTCGCTCTCTGCTTGTGCCAAGATGTCTTTTAAACTGTTAAGTGGTTACACCCAGCTTCAAACGAGGTGTGGTTATACTCCCTGCCACATGAATGTTCAAATCAACGAAACTTTCCCTGAAACCCAGAAAATATCACTTTGTTTTTTGTGCAGTGGGTCACACAACATGGAACAAACGGTTTAAACTGGTGTGCTCAGGCAAGCATTGATGTTTGTAGACATTTATTTATGCACAGCTCTCTTAAAGACCCTTTTTTGGCCTGTCACTGGGCCGTTGCGACGCCTCGATTCTGTTCTTTTTCAGCCAATCGGTTGTAGAT
This sequence comes from Benitochromis conjunctus, assembly GCA_015052645.1. Classification (NCBI taxonomy): domain Eukaryota; kingdom Metazoa; phylum Chordata; class Actinopteri; order Cichliformes; family Cichlidae; genus Benitochromis; species Benitochromis conjunctus. The sequence goes on from VOQK01001916.1 coordinate 10,247, forward strand.
TTACTGCTGTGACTGGGATCATTTTACTGCTTTGTGATCCTTTTTTGGCCACGTTAAGCCGTCGGACAGATAGTCTCACATTTTGCTCTAGAATACTTTGGTATACAGATGAGTTTATGGTTGACCTGTGGCTCTAAAACAAGTTCAAATCATCACGCCTCCACCATCGTGACTTATGTTTGTGGTAATATATTCGATATTTATCATGCAGTTTAATTAGTTTCTTGGTTTTCACCAAAAATGCCATTAGGTGAACTCCTCCACTTTGTTCTTATCAAATGTCACTGATAATTATTGTCAAAATGAAAATGTTCCAGAAGTCTTGTTGTTTGGGTTGTGTATTATACATCCTGCATCTTTATTTTTCCATATTGAGGTTTCTGGGGGTTTCTTTTCACTTACACGTAGAGTCAGTTTAACACTGAACATGCTGAGGCCTATAAGGTCTGAGATGCATCTCTTGGGTATTTTGCAGGTAAATTTGCTGAGACAGCCACTCATGGAAAGACTGCTAAGTGTCTTGAATGTTTTCCACTTGTGAATAAACTTTCTTGGTGAATAATAATGGACTTCAAATTGTTTAGAAATGGTTTTATAAGCCTTTCCAGATTGATGATCAGCAGCAATGGCTTCTCTTCCTTCCTGATGGCTTAGCTTAGTGGCATTGTGTTGGTGGTGCTAACACTCAGTGATGATCATTTGGCTTGATTTTTATTAAATAAATAGTGACACAGTGTAATATGTCATGTGGTGTAGTTCATCTGAGGGTCCATCTCTCAGGTCCAGTTAGCCCAACAGTATGTAATAATACAAAACTAAGAAACATATTTACAGTGAAGAACAAATAAGACAATGACAAATATAGCTTTCTTTTGACATAAAATCTTGCTTTGCTCATTTTATCATGCAGTTGAATCAGTTGTTTACATACAATAAGTATCTTGATTTTTTTTTCTTTTTTTCTTTTCTTATACTTTATTATTTCCATAGGAAATGACTCCTCTGCATTTAACCCATTCACTCAGTGAAGCAGTGGGCTGCCGTCAATCCAGCGCCCGGGGAGCAGTGTAGAGAGATGTCCTTCCTAGCTCAGGGGTACCTGAGGGTAGCTGATCATGGGGCGAGCACTCTACCTACTGAGCTATCTCATCCCTAGCAATCTTAAGCAAACTGTCTCAGAAAGAGAGCCAAATACACTGATCTTCCAAACGTACGGGGTGAAATATAGAGACTGGCTGTTACAAAAATAAGCACTACCCCATTTACACGACCAAAGAAAGTTGCTCAGGGATAGATCTTACGCATAATTTAGAGAGGAGCTATGAGACAAGCTGAGGCAGATTCAAGTAATCCTATGCAGTTGCTTCTACATAGAAAACATATGCATGTTCTTCGTGATCCAGATGATTCATTTGGCAAATATTTATACTGCATGCCCTTCCTGACACGGTCCTCTGACATTTGGGGCCGGGACTAGGAGTACACGGGCTTGTGATTCCTGCATAGCTGGGTTCAGAAAAAAAAAATATCACAAAGCACTTTATTAAGAACACCTTTAGACCTTTAATGCAGTTATCTAATGAGCCAGTCATGTGACCACAATGCAGCACATAAAATTCAGATGCAGGTCGTGAGCTTTAGGATTTGGAAAGCCTTGAATGTGACATGTTTTTTTGTCTCAGGATGGCCCAAGTGTTTCTGAGAGAGCTAATCTCCTGACATTTTCAGAACTACAATTTAATTTTCTTTAATCTGTGCAAAACAACGAAACCCTCAGCAACCACAGCGGTATGTAGCACTTCATTTAAAGTGAGAACTATGAGAGTAATGCCAGTTTGCTCTAGAAAACCGCCATCAATATGGTTTTCCTACAAAGCAATCCTCAGGCCTGAAAAACCAAACCCAGACACGTTCAAGGCTGTTAAAATGTGTGAACCGTACAGCCGAGATCACTTTCTCAGAAATCTTAAAGTTCGGGGAATCTCACTATCATTACTGTGGCATTCTGTTTTGGTTACTGTGAGGAGAGATAAAAGAAATAACATTTGGGTGATGTCTAGACTAATCTGCAGACAGTGGTTCAAGGCCGTGTTTCTGTCTCATGCCTGCAATCATTTTCTCCAAAATAAAGGTAATCCCTATAAACTACCATTTGTTAGGGGGGGGATGGAGGAGCCCTGTAATTAGGCCAGACTTGCTAGTTATATGGCTGATGGAGTTCACAACCAGGAGAGAATTTACTAAAAATAAATGAAGAAATGAGATAAACATATTAAACATAAAAAGGACAAACGGTCTATCTGGCCAAAAAGAATGAACAGTGCTGTGTAGGGATAGGAATAGATAAGAATCTAATGATTCTGATTCCATTATCAGCATCACTATTCACTTATTGGTACTCAAAACAGTAATTTATTACTGCTCTAGAAACACGAGCAGGTAGAAACAGAGGCTACAATGCTCATCACTGCTTTTGTTACCTGTTAAAGTTCAGGTATGGCTGCTGCGCTGGGGTCGCCGTTCACTCAGCTTTAACATCACTCTGGGTTCTTGGCTGGATTAGCGTTAGCATGCTGTCTGCACAGGTGCTTGCAAAAAGCCAAAGTTGTGTTAGCAGCGTAATGCAGTTGTTTCAGTCCTGGATGTAGTTTCTCGTTCATTTGTGCAATAAACGTGCATGTCCATTTCCACGCTGTAGACAGAACCGCTGTTTTCCTCCTCCGGCACACGAACCGTACAGCCGAGATCACTTTCTCTGAAATCTTAAAGTTCGGGGAATATCACTATCATTACTGTGGCATTCTTGTTTGGTTACTGTGAGGAGAGATAAAAGAAATAACATTTGGGTGATGTCTAGACTAAACAGCAGACAGTGGTTCAAGGCCGTGTTTCAGTCTCATGCCTGCACTCATTTTCTACAACAGCTCCAAAAGAAAGCGCCCCTCCTAAAATGCATCACTAAGCAGTTTTAAAATCTATTTTTACAGACTGGTACAAAAATGGTTTCACTATCTTTGGATAGACTCAAAACAAATGTACCGTGTAAGGTTCTTAAAATACCTACTCATAGCTGTCTGGCAGGCTGCACCTCAGCTAAAGAGCTGTGTAAAAGTATTTACCCACTTCCTGGTTTCTTAGGTTTTGTTTGTTTGTTTGTTTTTGCTTGTTTGTCACACTTACATGTTTGAAAAAAAAAAAACAGAGTGATACATATATTAAACATTTATATATTAAGTGAACAAAGGTGTTTAAACCTATCTGAGGTTCATTTTTTAAAAAGTAATGCCCTCCAAACCCACTAAGAATATTATAATAAAGCTTTGATTCCTTATTTGTCTCAGAAATATCTCAATAAAATTGTCAACACTTCCCTTAAACTGTCTGGTGTTCAATAACCAAAAAGTACCAATGACACAAATACTTGAAAAACAAAAATCTTTATTTAGAATTGTGTTCATTAAAAGTTGTAATAAATCAGCCTCATTTGATCTCTCACCCAACCTTTAATGAGCAATCCACACATGATACGCTTTCATCCAAAATCTGGGCAAAACACAGCAAGTGAGTAACTCAGGTTATTAATAACAGCCATAAAGGCCCAACTGTGGATACATGAAAGAGGGACAGTGGCTAACTGTAGCTGGTCAGAAGCTTTTGTTAGGGGGACAGAGGAGCCCCCATAATTGCTATTCACATGTACGCAGTAATGTAATGCCAGGGTTCTTTATATGGTACTAATTTTGTCTCAGCCAAGAGAAACAGCAATAAGGAGAGGAATCATTTTCTGAGCAGCACATTTTCTCTTCTTCATATTCGTTGTGCAGACTTCCCGTGTGACAGCACAAAGCCAAAAAGTGTAGTCTAGTTATACTTAGGTAAATGTGGTAAAACCACCAACCCATTATTAGTATTACTGTTTTTAAAGGTGCATATATAAACCTACAAACATGGAAATGCTAAAAATAAAAGGCAAATGTGTATACGGTTAGCGCTGTAAAAGTTGTAAACACATTGCTGTAAATCAAACAAAATATGAGTTTACTTCTGCACTTTACAGAAATAACAATACATTAGAATATAATCAAATGAATTTGTAATACATCAAATACAAGAGAAAATAGCAGACACAAAAAATATGAGTGAAAACAATAAAACTACAATAAAATCTAAAGTGAAGTGGGAAACCACCGGCTGATGTTACAGTAGCTATGTCCATTTATTTTATAGCCTATTGGTTTATATAATACAGTGGCCAATCTTTGCATCGCACATGTGATCGGTACTGAATTATCCTACAAGTATATGATTGTCAAAGTTGTCAAAGTTGCATTTCACCTCAAAGTTATTATTATTATGATTTATGATTATGAAAACAGCAGATTTGAGTTTGCACTTATGTCTTATTTTTAAATAAAGAAAATATAAAGGTAGTGAAAGTATCCCTCCAAGCATCCATCCATGTTCTTGACAACCCTGGCAGTGGAGAAGGGCTCTTCCAGCTGTCATAGCAAGAGTCAAGGTACACCTTGACTGGTGAAGACATTCAAGCAAAAGCAGAAGTCAAAGTACACACTGTTAGCAATCTGCCTGCAGTTTACAGATTTTTATTGAACACTATCAGTTCAGGTCAAAGTCTGAAGGAGTTAGATGGTCTCTAGATCCAGTAGTTAATATTTCTGATGGCTTCATTTATTCAGAAATCAATGTCTGATGATTTTAGATGAATCTTTGCCCATTTTTGCTTCTGAGGAATTATGCCGCTCTGAGATGTTTTTTTATCTTTTTTTTTTTCATCAATCATGTTACTGATCTGTTGCCAGTTAACTTAATTAGTTGGAACTATTTCTCTGTGTGTTTCTTTTTAATACCACTTAATTCTATAAACTTTGTTGCTCCTATCCCAACTTTTTTGAGACATGTTCCTGCCATCACATTAAAAATGAGCTAGTAAATTAAAAAATTTTTTGTATC
>VOQK01001916.1:71618-93935 GCA_015052645.1 Benitochromis conjunctus
AAAATATTGTATGTATGTAGTTAAATACAACATCCCTACATGGGGTATTAATGGGTGCTTCAGATTAAAAAAATGTCACTCAGTACATTTAATCCAAGTAGTTTTCTTGTAGTGGAGCCTTTGAGTCTACTAGAACAGAAGCAAGCTATTTTTTTTAGCTCCTTTTCCTCTGTTAAGCCAGCTTTGTTCTGATTGGCTGCCCCTTGCAAACAGAATATTAGAACAGCAGATGGGCGGGGCTTCTGTGCTTGCAGCTTAAAGTGAGATGACACTGTTAGAGATTTCTGTTCTCACTGAAACTGATGTCAGTGAAAAACTTTTGAAAACCGAGTGTTTAGAGCAGCGCGATACCTGCGCATCCATCACTTAACTCTATATATAGAGTATTTATTTGGGACATTATGACACTTTAATTATCCTTGTGAAGTTCTCAAGTGCTGCTTTTTAATTTGATGCTGCTTACTTTTTGTACATTTTGACAAATAGTGCAACAATAAAGACTTGATGCTTGAAAACATGAAGTCGAATGTTTCCAAGGTTATAACATTGCTGTTAGGCCCACCTTTGTAGAGAGCTGGAAGTACAAACATGTGGAATGTAATGACTCCGAGCACTGTAAGACTGAGATGACAGATGAGAACGTCCCCTAACTGACATGCTGCTTCGATTTCATTTCGAGTTTTCCTTCCTGTTCATTCCTTTTAAATTTAAATCAGAGTTGGGCGGCTCTTTGGTTAATCATTGCATTACCTAGCAGAGCAATACTGGGTTGCTGGAAGGCAATCAATTCCTTGTGCACGAAATCTGAAACGTCTTGCAAGTCGTACACAGCTGGTTGCTGAGAGTGTGCCCGCTTAGGGATTTAGATGCAAGCTTGCATATATGCTGTGCACCCATGTCAGATCAGTTTGAGGAGTACGTGCTACCACTTTCATGCAGGAACATTTCTAAGTGTTGTAATGGGCAATAATGCCTGAAGCAGTCGAATTCTGAGAGATTCCAGTTCATCTGGTCCATCTTGTACAATTCATCTAAAAGTGGAACGCCATGATTTGAAGTGTGTGTTAGATGCATTTTGCTTAAACATGCAGAAAAAAATATTCTCTGTTTATTTCTGTACAGAAAAAACAATAGTGACTGTTCTTGTAAACTGAGCTTTTAGCAAACTGTAACTGCTCCGGCTGCAGAATTTATGGGATCAATGCTGGTGTAGCATCTCATTTTCTTTGGCTGTGTGGGGGTTTCTTTGTTGTTGATTCCTATATTTTGACGTGTGCTCTGTGTTTTAGGACATACATGCAAGTTTTCTTGGTGACCTTAAATCTGTCCATAGTTTACCTGTCTCTAATTAAACTGTGTTTGCAAACTAATCCAGTAGGAAAATGAAGGAGCTTAATGTCTACCTACTTCCTACAAAGTTGTCAGAAGAGATAGTAGTCTTGCAATATGCAGCATTTTTGTGCATTTGTGTGTGTATTTGTGTGTAACTACATTATAGTTTGTTGTGCACACTGGCTAATTCTGTGGAATGCACTTCCAGCCTCTCTACCAATCAATCTGTATTTGCTCAGTGTAGACCGGGGCACTCTGGCCGTGAGAAATCTTTCAAATATCACCTCTCTACTTTAGCACACTTGTGTGCACCTTTATGTGCACGTGTTTCTCTTTACTAGTGTGTGTGTGTGTGTGTGTGTGCATGTGTGCGAATATGTGTGCAGTCAGACTGGTTTGTCAGAGAGAAAAAGAAAAACGTCTCAGCCGAAACTAACTCCAGTACATTCACATGTAGGCACATACTGTCCATGTTTCACATGCAAACACACACGGGTGGGTGATTGAGTGAGCAGTAGAATTCCTGTCTGCACTTAAAGTTCTCCCTCTATCTCAGAGGGTTAAGGGCTGTAGCGCTTATCACATACTGGGACTGTGAATGCACATGCACGTGTGTGTTTGTGTGCATGTTTGAGAAAACACAGACTAACCCACGGGACTTGCTGTATGGGCTGTATGCTTTGGCTCTGTCAGGCAGACCATTAGTATGGCGTCGAAGGTCAGGTGGTCTGGCAAAAAGGCCCAGATATATTTCTGTGTTTGAATTAGATATGCTGGCTGATGAATAATCTCTCTGGGAAGTAGATGTGCACTTCCTTATTCCTAGTTGGGTTTGTGGGACTTTCAGGACCAGGGTGTATATCTTTTAACTGCTTCAGGGTAAATCTGCGACGAGACAATTCACCGTGGAAGTTAAGTTTTCTCCTTGATCCATCAGCTAGGATTTCCTTTGTAGGCCATTTTGCTATTGCTAAAATGTGAAATAACAGGGATATATAAACATGTTTCTTTGGCATTTCTTATCAGATCATGATTAATATGAAAACTTGAGGCGATTGATCACATATAGCAATGCAACAATCAAAACCAAATACTCATAGTAATACGATTAGTATGATTTCTGGCCGACTTTACAAAATCAAGCTGGGACCTGTCTTACTTTACCCAAAGTGAGCATGCTGTTAGGCTAATATTTCTTCTTCTTCTCTCTGCTCGTTCCCAATTCTTCAGTGTTTCTCACAGGAGCTGTTATGCATTTTAGCTGTCTGTATTAATAATGGATGTTCAGAGGCCTCCATTTCTCTCTTTGTTGCTTCTGTCTTTTTAAATCCAGGTCAACAATCATGTAAATCCTTGGTGTTGAAGGCCTCAGTGGTTCTTTGCAACACTGGCTGCCTCACAAGTTTCAGCACGCAAAGGTAAAAGGGCAGATATTATCATAACGCACGTCTTGAACTTACCTAAGCTTCTGAAGATATCTGGAAGCTGTATTTGATGCTATCTTTTAATTCAGAAAAGATGTTCACTTTTTGTCACTGTTTTTGTGCTGTTCTAAAATGGGATCATATTTCTGTTTGTCACTGTAACTTATTCAACTTATAGTTGGACGTTTTGATGAAACAGGCTAATTCAAAGTTCTGGCAGAGAGTTAGATAAGTTCTTTACCTCCAGCTAAAAGGCTGCTGGCAGTAGCTTCATAATTACTGCAAATACATAAACGTGCTCTCAGTATTTGCATCAAGCTATCTGCCAAAAAGTGACAGAAGTCTCAGAAAATTCAACGACTCGTTAAGAAACGCGCATTCAAATAATAAAACTATGGTGCAAATGTCAAAGATTCATTTGAAAACATTTTGTGTCCACTTAATGCACCTGTGACGAGAAAATAAACTAAAACGCCATAATTTAGACTACGATTGTATTCTTTCTGTTAGAATGTGTGCAGGTTGTAATGACCTGCCGGATGTCAGAGGTTGCAGCTGAAAATAAATGCTGTATTTAAGTTTTGTCAGGACATCAGCTCTTGTTTGTGAAAGCATTAGAGCAAGTAGTTGTAAGTAAAACGCACCTGATTCACTTTAATTGCAAAATTGTGACTAGTCTGTCAAGCCCACATACTTAAATGGTATTTCCACACTGATGTGCATTCAAATGGGCAGTGGAGGAAGTCATTTTGGTGTAATAGCAACAAATGAGTGGGCTAACTGGCAGTAATTACCCATTGTGCATGTATGTGTGTCAGAGTGGGTGACTCTTTGACAGGTTGTAGAGACACCAATGATAACACAGCTGTGTCTTATTCCCCTGAGTCTGGGAGTGATTAAACTGAAAGTGAATAGCCTCCTTTTTTATTATTGCCTTGCCAATTTTTAAAAATATTTGTCTTAAATTTTAGCTTTATCTGTGCTCATGTTCTTCCTATTGTTCTCCGTCTGCCTTGCATGTGGGATGGAGAAATGGAGAAAGAGATGGAGGTGGAGAGAATGGACAGACGTCACTGTCAGTCGATGTAGGAACAATCAGACACTCACACACTTTCATTCAGCTCATCACAGGCGCTTTAACTGTCTGGGTACCATGCCGGGCAGCAGTGGGCGTGTGACGTTATAGGGGGAGTAGGATTCCACTGTTTGCTCGTGACGTACGTCCGCCCTCAGCCATGCTTGTGTGCATGTGTGTGTTGACGTGAATGTGTGAGGGGACATATTTGTATGTGTGGTTTTGCAGAGCGGAGAAGCGAAACCAGTGAAGCCTCAGAGCAGGCACCATCCTCCCTCTTTCAACCAGAATGTAAAATTCACAAATCGAAAGAGCTTCATGTCACGTAGAGCCACCTCACAGAGCTGCAGTATCTGCAGGTGAGCATCTGTTATTTTGCAGCAACAATTACAATCTTGCACCAACAGCGGAAGTTATAACCACACTGAAATGAAGCTTATGGATTGTATCTTGACAGCGACACAGAGATATTTCATATGAAGAATATAAAATGTGAGGAATGCACTGCTACCCAGAAGACCAACCTATTTTGTCAGTCACAGTGGCATTTTACAGCGCTATGCCAGTTTTGGGTAGCATTCTGCCACAACACTTAACAGCTGTGATTGTGGCATCTTGGGCATCGCTGGTAGAAGGACAGCCCCAGTAAAGCATAGTTGTGCCTTTCGAGAACTGCAGGAAGGACTTACAATACAACCACTCAGGCTGCTTCCTTTCTGTGCAGAGGCTCTGAAAGAGAGGCACTGGGCCAATTTCTCCTCCCCTCGCCTGAGGTGGGGTTTTTATAGTGTTCTGCTAGAGAGTTTGGGAACATACAGAACAAATAGCGTGATAGGCTGTTGACTGATTGATTGATGACTGTGTTTGTCAAGGTGTTGCAAAAACTGTTCAGGTGTGGCATTAATACACATTAACAACAGACCACGTTATTATGTGGCTGTTTTGTTTTATTTCCTATGTGCAAACTGTTGAGTGAATTTTCTTGCGTGCATCTGGTTATATGGTTAAAAATAAGGCAAGGTGCTGATGCACACACTCGAGTCATTGTGCTTGTGCACCTGAAAGCTGTGTTTATTTTCACTGCCGCTGTAAATGCAAGATCTGTTTTGTGCTTCAGTCCTGAGAGTCACTTCCTGAGGTTCACTCCAAGCTTCCTCTCGGAGAAGTCAGAGGTTATCTGCAAATACCTCCCCTTTCAACCCACACAGGTCCACGCAGATGTTTCCTCAGATGATTATGGATCAGCCTGATTCACACACACATGCACACATGTGCTGCAAGAAGCATTCACATTACTCAAAAAATGGTAACGTTTCTGCAAAGTTGCTGTGTCCTTTCTTGCGTGGTGGGGGTGGGGGGTCTTCTCTGTATCTGATGTGTTCCTTAACGTCTCTTTTTTATTTCAATTTGAGTTTGTGCGTGTTTAGAAGAGGTGAAGCTGTACTTTCAGTTCCAGGACAGGAACTACATGCTCCAAATGTGTGTTTGCATCAGTGTGTCTCTGTGTGTTTTCTTCAACATCTGCTCCTTGTTGGCGCTCTTTTCTGCATCCTGCATGGCCCACCCCTGCACCGGGTGCCTGACTCCCAAGCTCCCTTGGTTTTCTATGAAAAGGAGAGCAACAGAAAGGTGAAGTAAGGGAGCGAGATAGAAATAAACCGAGATGCAAGTTTGTGCGGCCATTTTTAGTAAGGTTTAGGTGTTTCCATCTCATCCGGTTATGAAAGCTGGTTTCTGCAAACTGCAGTGTGCCATTCAACTTTTTTTTCCTCCTCTTCATACTTTCTTCAGTGCACTTGGTCTCTGTGTTCACCTTCCTTATAATAGCAGATGTTGGGTCAGTGTCCAGATGTTTTATGTTTATCACTCTCCAGTCACATCTTTAAAAAATCTCATACAGTAAACATTTACAGAAGTGTCTCATCTCCTCTACTGGACAAGAACAGTCCCGGAGAGAGAAAAGAAATACTGACATGACACAGGCAGCAGAATAGTGCAGAGTGTGAAAGGAAAAAAATTGGTGTCACCTGCACATTTATATTCTTGTTGCTAAGAGCTAAAGCTGTCCTTGATTTTCTCAGTTTATAAGACGAACACACAGTGTACTGACGCACATACAGGCACATGCACGCACACATGCAAAGAAGTGTGCATGCTCTTCACACTTTCTGTACTCGTTTGAGTAAAACTTTGTGTTTACTTAACAACAGTCAGTCGCGTGTTGTCAGACAAAAGGAAGTCTTCAGATCTTCTTTTGCACTCACTCCAGAAAGCACTCATTTCACTTTCTGCTGGCTCCCCTCTTGATTCCTATCTGTGGCTTCCCCAGATATGAAACAAGAGGGGAGTAACTTTGCATTTGACTGACAGACATAATAATTGTATCCTTGCTGCTACATATATACAATATACAAATCCATTTTCCCTTTCCCTGTAAATCTGTCAAATTATAAATAAGATAAATAATATTCTAGCAATTAGATATGCACAGACTGAACCAGCAATAATAAACTTAGCTCCTGAACCCCTCGTGTGCTGCTGCTGCACAGACAGGATTGCTTTCCATTTTAAAACCACTGCATGTGAGGATGGTTGTGGGTTTTTCTCTCTTCTCTCCCTCAGGTGTGGCCATGGGTGTGTCTTGATAGAGATCCCTGTCTGCTGAGTGGTTGGGTTGAATTCATTCCTGTTGCAGGAACCACCAGATGTAGCCACCTCGCCCATCTCTCCTGGCCTTTTTGTGGCTTATTCAAATCCTATTGACACTGAGCTACATTTGAAAAGCTGTTTCTCATAATTTCAGCATTTTAATTTGTCCAATGACTCATCAAATTTTTTATTCAAAGAAAGATTTTAGAAAAGAAAAGGGCATAGGTAAACAGCAAAGTGAGAGGCAAAAGAAAAATGAATATTATCAATTAGCGAGGGAGAAAAGGAAATCAGGAAGTGTGGAGGATTGTAAAGGAGGAATTGAGGACAACGACTGAAGAGGATGAAGAGCGGAAAGAATACCTCAGGGTGGTATGAAAATGTCTAGGAGAGAGGGGCGTGGACTTTTTGCAGGACATGTATGAGAATAGTGAGACAGTGGTGAGGTGTGTGGTAGGAGTGACAGATGGCTTCAAGGGATGGGCTCTGAGCCCCTTCCTGTTTGTATGGTGTTCGACAGATTCACAGATGAGGTCGGACAGGAGTCTCCGTGGACTCAGATGTTTGCAGATGACCATTTTGATTGTAGTGAGCTTAGAGAGTAGGTAGGGAAAGATGGAGGTATGCACTGAAGAGAAGAGGAATGAAAGTCAGCAGAAACAAGGATAGCAGCAAGAATGAAAGGGCAGGCAGGGAGTCCTCGAGAGGAAGTTGCCAAAAGAGAAACTTTGACAGAACATCATCTCAGGCTCACAGGAGAAAACTGCAAAAAGAGGTGGTTGTTCATCAGGTTTCATCAAACACACAGACTTTAACAAGGAACGGCCCGATTACCACACTGGTTAGGCAATCTCGTTATCTGCAGACAATCTGCAGACTAGAGGCAATAAATGACACTGAATTATTAGTTGACTGATGAGGAGAATGTGCAACAGGTGTGGCGACTCCACCCAAAAGTGAGGTCTGCCTGGCCCATCCCAACCTAGTCCTCAGGAAGAGAAACAAAAAACACAAAAACAAGCACAACCGGTGCCTACCATGACTATACAGAGGGCTGTGGTGAGAGAGGAGGATGCTATACAGAAGGTGAGATGGAGACAGATGATCCGCTGTGGCAACCTTAAAGACGACGACTTTAGTGTATCACTGAAACACCAGTTAAACTGCAGCTTTTTAGCCTTCATAAAAAACAAACCAATATTAGGGAGCTTCAAAAGATAGGATGGTGAACATGGTAAACATTATACCTTAAAAGATGTTTTTAATGCTATTTTTAACATTAGCTCAAAAGGGGTTGTATCAAAAAATAGTTTCACATATAAGCAGACACATCCGGTTGTGACTCTTTGTCTTGTTCTGTAAAAGCAACAGCCATTTTTTTTTCAAAAGAAATAGATACCTTATCAGTCATTTCAGCATAATGACATTTTAACATTCAAGTGCTCTCTACCAGCTGTAGGACGAATTGCTATTTATAGTGCAGCAAAGTTTGTGTAAAGACAAGGTTGAGATGGTTGCATGAGTCAACAACACAGCAAAGTTTAATACACAAGGTTGTTTTCCATTCTGAAAACAACCTTGTGTATTGAATTGAGTTGAAAGCCTTTATTGTTATTATACACAGTATAACGAGATGAAAAACAGCTCCATAAAAGTGCACATGTACTTAGCACATTATAAAAAACTATACAATAATATAACTATACAAATAATATAAATACACAGCACCGGGTGACACAGACAGACAGCCAGAGAATGATGACACTGACAATTTTTATTTTTTTTGTGCAAATTACTTTTTGTGCAAGTTTGAGTTGAGTATGATGATAGCTTTAGGGAAGAAGCTATCCCTGAGTCTGTTTGTTCTGGTATAGTATGCATACAGTATAACTGCAAAATTTCCACATGTTTAAAAACCAGTGTTAAGCTTTTCAACAGTGAGTTGTTCTGCTGATAGCAGCATCAGAAAAAAAACTTTTTGTCTTATTTATTGAAACGCATAGCTAACAAGTCAAGGTACAAAGTATATGGAAAGCAAAAAGGGCGTCAGCCTGACAGGTCAGCGGAAAAGAAGCTAAAGGAGTGGCAGCAACTAATATTCCAGTGAGTGACAATGCTGAACCTCATGTTGCTGAACTTGACCGCAGGCCCAGACTCTGGCATGGGAGTGAGATCCTCGGCTTGACGACATTCACAAGGTGCTGCCAAATACAGGGGATTCCCTCCCTTTCCTGCTTTCCTCTCCTCTGCTCCCGTTTCACTTTGTCTTGTGTCCACCTTTTCTGTTTAATATCAGAGCTGACAAATGGCCAACTTTTAGATTTTAGAGTTTATTACTTCCACAGGCATTGTAGACATGGACCCACCTCACCTCCTTCTGCAACTGCCTTCCTTGGTTTTGACAGAAAGCACGCTTCTGTATCAAACCTATTTCACTGCCGGTTTCTCCTCCTCTTTTTGCTCTCAGCTGATCAGCACTTTTGTCATTCATCTCATCACCCTCCCAGGTGATGACATTCATCTCATGTCGAGTCAGACTGGCTGCTTTGTGTGAAGTCCAGGTGCTTAATCCTTCACTTATATCCAGTTAGCCTCTGTTAGCCCTGTGACACGCTGGGCTGGGGACATGGAGCCAGGGTGTGAGGCCATCAGACGGACAGCTGCTGCTTTTAGGGTGGCAGCCCAACCCCATGCAAAGGTCTCTCCAAAACACAAAGAATTTATTTGACGTATAACCAAACGAGGACAGTACATTGCGTACCTCGCTGATAATCATATCCTTATGCCTCACAGCTGAATAGCTAACTCTGCGCTGTCATTCTAACGTTTCCACTGCAAAGACATATAAAGCGTATGCAGTATAAAAGCATGAACAAAGTGACTGCACATGCCTAACATCAATATTTTAATAAAAGGGGAGGAAACCCAGCAGACCTGATACCTAAACGTGTACCATGTGGGGGTGTTGGATTTGTTACTTTTATATTTCTGTGTAACAGGGCAGCCTTTTGTGGCTGGATTTACAGTGAGGAAGACCGAGACATAGTATGGTGGAAACAAAAGGCATTTATTTGCCCATATAATTCTAAGGCGATGACAATTAATCACATTTCTAACTTTCTCACAGCACAAAACAATCACAGCTAATGACAAGCGGCAGCCTTAAATACTCTCAGCTGTTAAGGACTAAACCATTATTTTACTGTCAGGTGAGTTTTCAAATTCTAACCTTCAACCACCTTGCACAATACGGCATTTTATTAAATAAACATATACCATTTTCATATGAATCAATATTTTATACTTTACCCTTACACCTTAACCATTATTATAAAAAAAAAAACCCCAAACCCCATGCACAGAGATTCCCCACACTCCCTTAACCCATGACTTCTCCCGGAACCTTTAAATGGTGTCTGGACCCCCAGGGAAACATTTGCCCAAACACACTGGAGAGGACACAGACATTTGCCCATGTTTTACTTAATGGTAAACCTTATCTGCTCCCAGTAACAATTATTTCCTCCTCACAGACAACCAACATATGTCTTGATGAGGAGCAACTGTGAAGGACCTGGAACAAAGGCTACCTGCTAATTATTAAAATAAGTGCTAGTTAAAGTGCTTTTAATAAAGTGCAAAGTTGCTCCTACAGTGCTGTACAAGTTATAATACAAATAATACTAGGTAAGGGAGTCCTCTTCCTTACATTCTCTTAGGATTAATCTTTATTTGTCCTATTTGATTACAAACTTACACCCAGCCTAGACAGTAGACGGCTCTATTAGCTGGAAAAACTCAATGCAATTCATAGAAAATGGGAATGTGGCAGCAGCACTTGGCCTTTATAGGGAAGCTTTTCACTGCTATGTGACTGGAAATGAACAATAAGAAATAAGTGATGACTTTCCTTCTCACACTTTTGCTGGCAGCATCTGCCTCCATATGACAGGAAATAGCGAGACGTTTAACATGAAAGCTTACTGTAAGAAAAGTACCCGGGATGGGTATGGGTAGTCTGTGCTAGTAAACAAGACTGCATATGAGGATACAGAACACACACACACACGCACACACACACACACACACACAGTAAAGCACATTTACTTCTTCCACTTAGTGGTTCTGAGAAGGAGCTTTGCTCCACATAAAGTACTGAGTCATGAGTATGGCCTAGAATTCAATCATCACTTTCCCTCTGCTTTCTCAGCTTGATTCCCATCAGGCGCACACATGCATATACATGCACATACACACGTATGGTGTCTTTTTCCTATCAAAACAAACTATTGTCCATTGGTGTTTAGTGGCTAATGAATTTTTGTGCCCACCAAGCCATGTGCTTCTCTAGTCTCTTATAAAACACAGGGCCAAATTGGGTTGGTGCATGCCCCTGGGTATATGAATAATTAAATAAAAAGACTGATTTTATAGTAATTGCTTACAGTACAAGACCCATCCCATAAGGTGCCTGGCTTCCATTTTGTTTATTGTTTTAAATGGAAATAGCGGAAAAGAGTGGAAGGATGAAATCTAGAGATTAGATGTAAAACTGTAAATAAAACTTTGAAGGTGAAGAAAAAGTGCCGAGTACTTGGATACCAAGAAAATAGACGAAGTATAAAAGGTCAGGCTGGGTTGAATTTAGTGATTTGCATAACAGGCGAGCTACCAAACCAATTACCTGAAATCCAATTTGTATGATTTTCTTAGAACCTTTTTTGGTGTACAGATTGGGACGAAGTACCGAAACCACTGCTGGGATTGGTTGTTTGCGTCAAATACATTTTGAGAAAAAAGTCGATGACGGTTCGCTGAAAAAAGATCGTATTGAAAGAAGGCATAGAGAAAGGAAAGTGAGAAGATGCACTGATAGAAGATGTTTGGTGGGTTTCAGTTTAGGGGAGGCGGAGGAGTGAGATAGGATGATGAGGAGTGTGTGAGATGGTCGTGGAGTGAAAGCAGGGGAAGTCCCTCAGGGAGGCTTATCTGTCCACATATGTAATGAAAAGATAGTGATTCGTGTACCGGCCTAATGTAGTGTATTGATGAACAGCTAATAGCTGCTCGCTCTCTCCCCCTCTAATCATGTGTGTTAGCTGAGAGGTTACAGGCTTTGTTGAGGTCTCCCTGCTTGGAGGCAAACCAGAGCAGCTCCGTGGATTGTGGACCACCCTGTCCCACTGTGGTATGCACTCTATCCCTCTCTATCCCCAGCTCTGTATCATAGGTCAAGGGTCAGGAGCTGGCAGGTGATTGGATGTTGTCGTGGTAAGGGAATACTGCACCACTAAGTGCTGCAAAAACACCAACTGTCTCTGATATTACTGCCCACAGGCCTTTCGCCTGCCAGTGATGAATGTGTATGGATATGTGTGTGTATGTGTGTGTAGGTCAAGAAGGGACAAGGACCAGATTTTGCAGATTTTGGTCTTGAACTAGACCTTGTAAACTCCCCCTCCACCTGGAAACTAACAGGATCCATGTGTCTGTGTGTGCACATGAGACCAAAAAAATCCACATTAGTGGATACCAGATCATTTTTTGCTATTAGGTTATAGTTAGAGCTTTAAACAGACAGGCAGTAACAGCTGGATACATACATGCACTCAGACAGCTTGTTTTCTGGACCTGCTGAGTCAAGGGGAGTGCAGACAATCGCTCCAGTAATGTTTTTGTTGACCCAGCTGTGAATTCATAAAGTAAAACTGGTATGTAAAGGGGAAGATACAGTATATTAAAGATATTTCTTGAAGTGCTGCCTAATGTTTTGCTTCACATGCTATGTGGTTACTGGGATGCTAGGTGTTAAATGGTTGCAAGTCAGCTGTGGTTGCTAAAGGCTTACTTGTAGTAAAGACTACTACAAAGATTTATAGCACTTTCCTGTTCTAGCTGCACGGCGTGATCATCTTAAAGGCGTAAAGTTTAATGTGCAAAAGATGGTGCAAAAAACATTAAACTGATCATAAGTTGTGTGTAAGTTTGCACAATGATCAAAAGAAGCTGACACAAAGTAGACTCTTGCCTCGCTTGTATCTACAACTGATCAAGTTTCACGTTTTGAGGCGTTGAGGTCTGTATCAGCGTGTGTCAGCGTGTAAATGAAAGCAGCAACACACTGATGACACGTGACGAGACATTTATAGAGTGCGTACATAGATTTTAAGATGTGACTCAGAGTTTGGTAGATAGATGAATGGCACACGTGCGCACACAATCAGCGTTTTTCCGACGGAGCTTGCAGAATGAAAGAATTCTCTGGTAATTGTGGGTCTATCCTGATCGCTCTTCATCTGAAGGCTAAAGTGCTCTCTTGGCCTTCCCGTCTTCTCTTTAGTTAGATTGAAAAGTCTCTGGTTTAACTGAAAAACATACATTTACACAGAACGTGCAAGTGATCAAAACAAAACACAGATGCAAACACACACCGCAGCTGTTGTACAATATTTTTACGAGTGCACAATGCCTCTCTTGGCAGCATCTTGGTTCTTCAAAGTTCAAGCACACTATAGTTGATATTCTGGGTTAATGCCAAACCGACTCACTGCTCTCTCTCTCTTAACACACACACACACACACACACACACACACACACACACACACACACACACACACACACACACACACACACAGTTAAAACAAATTTCCTTAAGCAAACTATGTCATTAAAAAACTGTCATTTTCTCTTACGAAGGCAGAGAAGACATCTAATTAGTGCTCTTTACCTTGAGTTGTTCCTTGATGATCTTATTTTGAGAAGAAGGAAAGGGGGACGGCAGAGAGAGGACAAAAGAAAAAAAGAATCTTAATTCTCATTGCAGATAATTGGAATTTCTTCTGTGCTGTCTGTGTCAGTATAAACAGCTCGTGACGCACATTTGTCAAACCTATATGGCTTAATTAATCAGGAGATAGCCTATACCTGCAGAAGCAGTTTCACTTTTACAAATGAAGGCTGAAAAATATAGAACTTCATTTGCTCAATGGAATCAGATATGTTCAAATATAGTTAATCATAAGGGCTGGAGAGCCATGCCTTCGGGTCGCCTAAAACAAGCGAGAGCTGGATAGCTTCACAACGCTTGACAAAGGCATTAATCCTGGCTGAGCTGGTCTCCTGTTAGATCTCCTGTACTCTCACACAAGGGTTTTAGAAATCTTGTTAGGTGTTTATTTATTGCTTAATTATCTGTTAAACATAATAAAATAAACTCTAATAGTCAAAAAGTATAAAATAACATAAAGCTGTGGGTTGGTTTTGCACCTATCCTCCCTAATTCAGAGTCAGCAGCTCCATCTAATCTAACTTACAAAATGTGGAAGCCTGTTAATTTTGTATAAACATAATAATCAACATTGGAAATGACATAAAAAAAATACCTTTGAGGGATTCCCGTCCGCCTCGCTGAATGATCAGTAGATGGCAAGGTGGGGCTTCTTTGGTGCATTTGTTGTGGCACTTCAGCCTGAGTATGCACAAAACAGAAAAACGTGATTAGTGTGTGTCTCGTTGTTATCTGGTGTTTATTACACAGCAATAAAACCTATGCAAAGTAGTGGGAAAAGCGACAGTAGATGCAAATTGGAAATGTATTCAAGTGAGCTGAAAACAAAAGGGGTCACTGATGTGTGTCATGTCGAAAAACAATCAAAGGGGACAAAGGGATATAATTGAAAAACAAGCAGGATGGCACACTAATTAAACAACATAATGACAGGAATATAACCGAATGTGTGGGATTAGATATTAATTACTAATGTGGACACTGACAAAAATGGGTACGGAACACTGACCGATACTGATACCTACTTGCAGTTTTTACATTTCAGTCCAAACAACATTCCCTTTCCACATACTATGCATGTCTGAGACATCCAGTATTTTGTGGAAAACCTACAAGCAAAAGAAGACAAAGTGAGATTGAGAAAAAGCGCATCAATTTCTAACTTGTTGCACATCGATATGATATGAAAGAGCTGAGGATTACAATGAGAAGAACACAGGTTCTGACCTTTTTGCCTTTCATAACGCTCTCTCATTCTGACAGAAGGCTTATGGCAAACATATCTCATTCCCTGCCTAACCTTTCTGCCTGAAGAAGCTACTCCTCTCAAAGTGTTTACCTTCCTAATCTCCCTCACCTCCTGATTTAATTTGTGGCCATTTCATTTTCATCTTTTAGTAACATTGTGCGAACGAATAGGCTGTATGGCTTTTACATCAATATAACAATCAGTTTGAGTAATGGGAGTTCACAGGCCCGTGTCACTGCTGAGGAGTCCAACACAGTCTCCTCTACAATAAACAAATCCACAATGTACTTTGGTACCAACAACCAATTCCCTTCACACACTGACTAAGTGGTCTGAGCGCATATGTGACTATTGGCTGATGCAATGCCAGCAGTGTGGCTGGCTAATGGCAGGTGACTAATGTAGTCTGACAGAATCAAAATCTCTTTATTATGCCAATCTTTTTCATCAACTGAGAGCCGCAACTTACTCCAACCAACTCCACCTGACTGATTTCCTTAGCAGGCTGTCAACTATGAGTGATAATATGAAATTAAGAGCCGATTCTGCTTTCAAAAAAATTATCTTTCAGCACAGGAGAGGCCATGAAGTGGTGGGTTATCCACTGCTTTCCTAAATACATTTATCATTACATGCCAACAATATGATCAAGGGCACACTTCTGAAAACTGCAAACTGACATCAAGGAGACTGCTGGATGAAATAATGGTATTTATTAAAACCATTAATCACCTTAATCTTCAAATAACAGCTATATACATTACATTTGTGCTCGGTTTGGCTCTGTATGAAGATGCTTAGAGCTTCTCTTTCCACCTCACAGACTTTCAACAGGAAAAACACCCACGTTCGCGAGGTTGCTAAAATCCTCCAACTAATACTGTAGCTATTGTTTTACTTTTTTAGATCATAAGCACCCCGCTTGGAGTCAAGCAGGGTGAGAGAGAGAAAGAGAGACAAAGAGAGAAAGAAAACCGAGATGAGTTACACAAGAAGCCCTTTTTAATTGGACTGCCATTCTGTCACAGATGTGAGCATATGCACAGAGGCAACCTCATCCACACTCACCCACATATTTTCCTTTAGGCCTACCTGTGTTTTATTGAGTTTCCCAGATCTCTTCGGGGAATCTGTGGGGACCAGCGAGGCACTGAGAGAGTGTCTGGAGAGAGAGCGGAAGGGAGACGGCAGAGGCATGGTTTTTACTTTTTTCAGTCTGTCAGTATGCCTTTCATTATGACTACATGTCTGGCATTATGTATTACATTTAGCATGTATGGCATTTCAAGGAATAGACTGTTTTTGTAGCAACAAACTGATATTTTGGCGTCAGCTTTAATTAGTTGTTGAGAGTCAGGTTTAATGAGATGCTGTCCTTGTTATCAAGATAGAGTAGGTAGGTAGGTAGGTCGTAGAGGCAGGGAGAAAAAAAATCAATAGAGCATAGAGTCATGATATTTTGCATGGCAATATCTTATCGATATACTGACACAAAAAAAAAATCTATATCTTATTATATAAATTGCAAATACAATTTGTTACTACACATGCTACAGAATGGCTGCTCCCTTATTCACAAGGGCTTTTCACAGATACATGCTTGATTTAACAGAGTTTTACAATGAATGCTCTTAATGACACAATCCCAAAGAGATCTGTGTCTCTTCCTGGGAAGCTTTCGCTTGTTGGGCAAATATTGTATTTAAACCACTACACCATCGATTAGAAGAAGTCTATCTTAGAAGAAGATAGAAGTCCACCGGATGGCACTGTTAACTTTTTTTCTATTGAGGTTAGCAGAGGTGACAATGTGCCGGATGAAGTTGGTAAAACAATATTATGGATTGGAGAAAGCCAAGAAAGCACCATCCGTACCATAACAGGGCTGGGACAAAGACGATGGATATGACACATTGCATTTGCAAACTCAAATCTCCCGCAGCACCATCATAAGATAACAGCCAAGGACACTAAAGCCAACTTAAAAGCAGCTCAAGCACTATGCAGTGAGTATCAAATGAAACATAGTTCCTGCAAAACCCCCTTTGTCTAATAAGGATCTCACTCTTTCCATTACAAAAAGGAAAACAGCTGTGTAAATGAGTGATAATCTGATCACCTTCCAGTTTTTCAGACACTTTGAAAACATGCAGAATGCTGATGGGTCACCATCTTTGTGTAACAACAACTGATTTCCAAATACCTAGGAACAAGCCCTTAGAAATCATCATCAATTGACCATTTTTGTAACTGGATTCACCAGTGTGTCTCTCAGTCCTTCATCATTATTGTGCCTATACCAAAAACATCGCTTACTCTGGAAGTTTGCTATAATTTATTAGTTTTGAGAACCTCTAATCCTAAAATAAATGTCCAAATTTAAAGTCTGGCTCTACTATTTGATCTGAGCGCATAATGAAGTCACTGACTGAAAATCCCTGAACAATCGTGGCTACTGAATTTACAAAATAGAGGTTAATAAATTCCATTACTTTTACCAAACTATGTATTAAGTTTCGATTTATTTGAATTTTGACAGGTTTTTTTCTTGACAATAACATCCTGACATTTTATTGAACTGATCCCAATTTAAATTTGAGTTGCCTCCTTCTTTTGTTTTTATTAAAGAATCAGGCTTTGCCTTGCTACTCCACTCTCTCTCCTGTAGCTGTTGAAACTAGACGCATTTACTGCAGCACTGGGGCTATTTTCATTAATCCAGGTCTCATATAAACACAGAAAGTCCAAATAACTCACTTTTACACTTTATGCCAGTTATATTCAGATTCCTCCTAAAAGATCCTTCGGCTTAGCTTTAGAGCCGCACATAACTTTGGAAAAATGTTATACTAGCAGTATTAACAGTCCAGGGTTTACTGACTGGAGATGGCTTTGAATACTGACTTCTGAAACCGCACAAATTTGGACAATGATGTTTTATCATCATCTTCAAATTAACTGGAGTTTGGAGCTGGTATTTGAGCATTGACACCGTGCCCACCTCCTTATTTCGGAGTTGTTGCTTTTCACTGGAAATTCTTCATCCTCAAAGGCCACCTCCAGTCCTACCACAGAGTTAATCAAGTCAACACCACACAGGTGAGCCAGGTTATACTCCGGCCACTCCATTTGTGCTCCCTCTTCTCCAATAATTTATTCTTAAGCGGTCCGGGAGATGGATGGATATCCCCAGGCAACAGCAAGCAGACTGCAATGATCAACGCATTGCTCTGATGCACTTTGCGTTGTATTTTAGCGTGATCCTTTTTCCCATTGTTTATGGAAGAACAAAGGTTTATGGCCAGGGCATGCGCTCCATATCCAACACTCTTAGCTCCCTTTAATTGATGACCAACTGTAGTGAGTAATCTAACAGCTGTAACCACATGAAACGGTATTACAGCAAACTTGAAAGTCTATAGAAAAACATTTGTAAGTCGAATTGAGAAATGTTTTAATAGATCAAAAACTACTGATGATTGAAAATAAACGAGTGGAGTCACAAGCAGATCTGATCCCTCTGTAGCCATCATAACATCTGTACTGCACTGTGCCGAGATTTTTAACCGTCCTGAATGTTTTCCATGTGTGAATAATGTCTTGTAAAGGGATGGACTTCAGATTGCTTGGTTTTATAATCCTTCTCAGACTGATGAGAAGCAATAATTGCTTCACTGATCACAGACCATTGCTGATACAGTTCCTCCTTAGCTTTGTGTTAACAGGCAACTGAATGCCCCTCGACATCCTCCAGCAGTGCCTCCACATGTTCGCATTCAGTGAAATTGTCAGGTGCATGCCAAATTTATGGCAAGTTTTATTAACAGTGTTATTCAGTGTGTCTGCTTGACAGACTGATAAAACAGATACTGACAAAGTTTGCCTTTGGGGATAAAATTTCCAATTGAAAAAGCAAAAAAATTCCAATATATGTTATTGCAAAATGTGTCTCTGGTGATTCCCACTTCAAGCTAAGCAGGTATGTAAGTAGGCAGGTACAGTAAATAGCCAGATGAGTATATGAATAGGTACAAATAATAAGTATTGTAATGAAATAAGCAAGACTACACAATGTAATATGTAATAAAAACCTTTCCTCTCTAGTGCCCATTGCAACCTTTGGGGATGAAAACAGAATAAGCTGAATCGGTACCACCTGTTTGAATTGTTTGCTGTAGATATCCCCTTGATAACAAGGCTACTTTAGTGTTATCTGAAATATATTATAAAGAAGTCCGGCTTAAAAAGATTTTTACCACAAAAACCTTTCACATGGTCCATTAGTGCTTTCAATAACTGAGCAGCCTGATTCATTCATAAGTCACCTCTTAATACCAGGTGAAAACAGCATCTAACATTGAATTGCCTGTGAAGGCGGCTGGATGTGGTAGATATAGAGTGAGATGATATCACACTCTAAACACGCACTGGCTGCAATAATTCAGTAAGAAAAGAGCTACGCTGAAAAATGCTGACATAGTAAAGGGTCATGGTGGAAAACCCCATAATAAAAGCTCATTTTTGGTCTGTTATTTCAATTTCTGCAGAAACTGCGCTACTACAAGTCCACAAGTAATTTTCTGTTACACTTTTACCAAAAAATTAAAGAGGAAAAAATATAAAAATACCTTATTTTAACACTTTTATATATCTCTCAGAAGAGTCTATGTTTGTTGTTATAGATGTTTTATGTTACAATAGGAATGCTAACTAGAGCCGTCTAAAGCAGACAAAGAGGAGCAGGCTATAGACAGAAAGATGCATTCCTAATAATTATTACAAATTTTTTATATCATTTTCACACTTGGCTCTAATAAATCAGCAATTTTAAACAGAAATCTATCATAATGTGTCACAAATGTACATGTCCCACATCGGGAGAATAAATTTGTTTCATGAAAACAGCACAAGTGTATATATACAGTATTTTGAGATTGTCAGCATACACCGAAACACACTCCCATCTTTCATAATGATTAAATACTCCATCCATCCATCCATCCATCTTCCTCCGCTTATCCGGGGCCGGGTCGCGGGGGCAGCAGCCCAAGCAGAGAAACCCAGACCTCCCTCTCCCCAGCCACCTCCTCTAGCTCATCCGGGGGAACACCAAGGCGTTCCCAGGCCAGCCGAGAGATATAATCTCTCCAGCGTAGCGTAAATACTATTTTATATAAATGTAAAATACATAGTTTTCAAAGAGTCTGTATGCATGTATTCATGAGTACTCTCTTCCCTGCACAACACAGAAGACGGTCACTTCAAATAGGCTGAATGGAAGGAAATAAACTAGGCTGGTTTCAGCTGGAGAGGTTGCAGTATAATTTTCAACTCATATGTATACTACTAAAAATAATCATGTTTTCATCTTTTACACCCCAAAATAAAATATTTTGTAACAACATGACGGGAAGAGAATAATTGTCTTGTCAATCTGACAGGTGTACATCAAATCCCAAAAATAAATGTCATTTAGGAGTATTTTTTACATAAGCCGCTGAGTTTCTTTTCTAAAATCTTAAGCTGTCTATAAAATATATATTTAGGTACAATGTTTCCTAATAGTATCGTGATGTTTCCCATTAGTTAGGAAAGTCCTGTCATGAAGCCTCCAGCTGAGCATTATCGTTGTAAAACCATATGTGACAAGCAATATATTGCTTTGATTGTGGAACTGGGGATATCACACACTCAGTGCTTTGTCAATGAGCACACCCTAGATAATCCACCTTTTTGACTCTAAAAACAACCACAATTCACAAAAGTTGTATTAAATATGACTCCCAGACTCCCCCACTTTTGTACAACTGCAAATGGTTGTGCCACCAGAGCCTTTAAAAAGCATGCGAGTTTTAAAGCGCTTCCATCTTTTATGCTGTTTATAGTTACAATGCTCAACGTCACACCAGAATACACATAGTATTTATAGTTTGATAAAGATTTGGGTATCTACTATACACAGCTAAATCCATCCAGTATTGCTAATAACATTTAACATAGCCCTACACCATCTCATTCAAATATGGTCACTTTTGGCATAAATAAAACCAACATGGTGGTAATCGAAGTTTCACAAAACTCTGTCCTTATCCATTCAAATGTAGTGAGGGTTTATACATATTGGCATAAGCCTGATACTGGAGTCATTGGCACTGAAGCAAATTAAAGTAAAAAGAAGAAAAAAGTTTTATTTTACTCTATTTTTTATAATGCTTTATACTTACAATATTACTAGGTTTTATGTAAGTACATTAACAATTTCCTTAGATTTTTGTTACTCGAACAAAGCATTTATCACACTCACAAAAGTTTCTAAATGGCCTAAAGTACTTTTTGTAACACTTTTTCAGCATGAGCGACTGGTGTTTGAAGTTTTAATAACTGCTAGTAAGAAAAATAAGGTATCTTGGTTTTTCATCTGTTGAAAAGCACAGTCAGTTCTATTAATTCATTACGAGGCAGTAAGTAATCAGCAGCTGTCGACAGTGCTAATGTCATGGCCCTGGTGCCATGAGCATTTCCTGGTTCCTGAAACACCCTTCCTCCACTCCTCCTCCTCCACTCTCTCCAGGGGCTTGGTGTCTTCTCTCCACACTCCGATGCATTGCTCAATTACACTCGATCAACCTGATAACTCAATATAAAGGGAACTGACATCATCTGCGTCTTGTCCCCTTTGTTGGCAACTGGCAGATGATTGGACTTGTCAGTGATGGGGCCAGAAAGGTTTGTGTGTGGTTTTAACGTCAATGATTTTCTTTAACAAAAATCGTCTATGATCCTGGGACTCCTACAAGAGCAGGTAATGAGCATTTATGTCACGAGAACACAATGAAAGCAGTCAAGTAAAAGCACAAGCTTAAGACATGACAGAATATTCTGTTTTGAATATGCTTTGCCCTCTAAGAGCTGGTGCAGTTGGCTTATGTCTTGTAATGTTATAATTTTTCAGTTTCACACATGATTGTGCTAAAATTAAGTATATATTAGATACAGATTAACTACATGAGCATGCATGCATGAAATCCAGGGGAACGGTCTCATGATAACAGCCTCTCTGTTTACTGTTCAGAAGTTCTGATCACTTTAAAGGCAGACTAAATGCCCTTTTGCTGTTGCTTCAAATTCAACAAAATCTTTAATTATACAAAAATCAATGGTAAAGCTTGACTCTTATATTCATTGTTGTTATTTATGACATGAGCCTCAGCAATGAACTACAGGTGGTTGGGTACACACCTTCATCTCTTTAACAAGGTAAACAGCTTTACTGACCCCTGCTGCTGGGTGGAATCGACAGGTGGCATGTGCAGCATGAGGTCGGCATGTGGCTGCTTTCACTTGTCTGGCTTCTTTCACAAGACAATATGAGTTTGCTTGGCTGTACTGTTATATATCAAATATATCAGTTGCTCTTGTATTGCTCCATAAGGACTTGCTATACCGTTAAGTGTACCAACTTGTACCATGCCTGAGAACCATTATCCCCATATCACTACTTCCCTGCTGCAGTTACAATGTCCTAATGATCCAGGTCTTAATAACGTAAAGTTTGTCTCAGCATTACAGTTTTTGTCCGGGTCTAATGTCACAACTAAACATGCATTTGTTACATTTAGAAGTAGTCGCGCTATCTCATGCAGAATGAAGGTGAAAGAAATGCAGAGGAGTTTTAAAGACTCACACACAAACAGAACACTTGATCAGTAAACAGAAAATTAAACTAATTAAAACCTGAAATTGAGCATCTGCGGAGGTGCCACCATGGCGGTTTAACAGTCCGCGGAGGAAAAACAAAGT
>VOQK01001916.1:95564-119673 GCA_015052645.1 Benitochromis conjunctus
AGATGGTGGGAGTCTTTTAAGATTGCTGGTTTAAGCATGCCAGTGAGGCAGAGGGAGGAGGGATGGGAGAACAGATGATGCCCGGAGGTCTTATGGCTCAGTAAAGACTTCCTCAGTTGGAGAACTCGAGCTTCTTGGAGCATGCAGACAAGTAACCCAACCAACAGGCACAGCATGTTTAGTAGTGAGGCAAATCTTAGCCAACAAAAGGCTTTCAGGTTCCATCATACACCCTCTGTCCCTATGCACCCATGTCAAGGTCCATAGCTTTGTGAAAACACTGAAAACAACAGCTATTTGTTTGAGTAAATACTAAAATGTGCTGTCTCATAAAAAAAAAAGAATGCAAACTGAGGCCTTATGCTCCCCCATGTGCTCCATCTTCTATCAAATTGAATAAACAAAGTAAATTAGGAGACTGCTTCTGTGGTGCACATTTCACTCTGTAACTTAAGATAACTTTAGAGGCGTTTCTCGATTTCTCAAAATCAGTTGTTTTTGTTACATTATCCTGCTGGCTAGTTGTCTATTAAACCATTTTGTTTAGATTAGCTGAGCTATCAGTGGGATCTTTTGTACACACACAACAATGAAGTGACTTTTTTCTAACACCTCGGAGTTAATATAAAGCCCTGAACAGTCTGACACTAACTGACCAGTGTTTATGAACCCATCTTCAGAGTCTCAGGGTAAGAGCTGGATGAGAAAGTTTCAAGCCAGATCGAAAGTAAATTAGGTCCTGCTAACAAACTTTTACAGTCTGGAAATCAGTTTTTACTTAGCAGTTTGATGGTACAGGACAAGACAATTAAACGAAAAGCTATTACATAGCTTTAAACAACAAACAGTAGGGGTGCATTGGTTGAGAGGCCAAAAAAAGATAATTTTAGAATCACCAATTAAAGAGAACATACAGGGGAAAAGATTGCAGTGAGGGAAACACATATGTATTAGCGCAAAGGGCACTCACTACACTACCCTCTTTCAATGCTGTATTTTGTGATTTTGATCAATAACAAGAACAATTGTTTATAAAAATGTGGTTTAGTAACTTTTACTAGCCACAAAGCAACAAAGTGATGACTCTCCAAGCCTGAGTCATCATGTCAACATCTGTCTTTTCAATCTTATGTACTAACGGCTGTGTATCTTTCCTAGAATACTGAACTGAGACCGACTAAACTGTTCTTCTTAGATAGCCAGTTTTCCTCACGCTGTTAATTTCAGTGGTTATTTAGAGCCCTTATCTATTTGCCAATTCTCAAAGGGACCTCCATTGTGGTACCACATTTGGTTGCTAGGAGATCTGTGACGCAACACGCAACTGCAAAGCATCTATGCAAGGTTAGGCAGAGTGGGTGACGTCACTGGCAAACATGTAGAATTAAAAAGAGTGAGTTGTGTACAAAGCACATGAACATTTAAGCCATTTATATCCACAAGCACACACTCTCAGACTCCCACACTCCCTATCCCCCCCCCTCTCTCGTTCCATCTTACTCACACACACATACACACATCAGTTTTGCAGCAGGCGTGTGTTTTGGTCCATTGCCAGCGCTTGTACTGGATCTCCAAGTGGACACAAGGCATCATCACAAGCCAGGGAGTCTGTCTAAGCCAACTGTGTGAACTCAAAACAGCCTGAGGCAGTAGAGGTGAGCTGCCCATGTAAAATGTCCCTCTGTGGCTATCATAACTTTTCAGATTGGACAAACAATGACTTATCATACCACCTGGAGCAAGAACAAAAGCTCAAGAAAATGAACTCCCACTGGCATAGCCATTCTAAAGTTTATTGCTTGTAGGTGTTTGCTTATATGTAGTGTATGCGTCAAAACGTCAGTAAATAATTTCACTTTTTAGAAGCAAGAATTTTTCCCTTTTTTGTTTTTTGTCTCTTTGTTTTCTTGAACAGGCATCTGCGGATAATGAAGTTGCAGAACCCTGGGCGCAAATGTTTGCTTGGCAAGAGCCACTTGTTTTTCAGTAATTAGTGATAATTTAGAACGGGATAAAATAGTTCATCATCAAATCATTATAAAGAGCAATTTACCTCGCTGGATAATGAAAAGAACCCATTACAATACAACTTCAAATGAAAAATAAAGCAGGCTTTTGTCATTTTTTCCCATCAGGAAAACCTTCTGCTACAAGATTTATTTATTTTTTTTAAAGTTCTTTAAACTAGCATTCACACTTACGCTGTGTTCTCCGCGCCTGGGTCCAAAGAAGCAACATTACACTTTTACAGCTGTTTGTTATGTTGGCAGTTCAGCTATGCTGGCGATAATGGGAGGTTACAGGAGTTTATGCGCTAATAGAGCTTTTTCACAGCAGACATTTTGGCATACCATAGCATGAAAAGCACAGCTGTGATTAATACTATAAATGATGAGTGCCTTCCATTTAGGTGAGCCAATTCCAGAGTCCTAATAATGACCATGTTGGCATTGCTTTCTGACTCAGTTACTAAAACCCGACTGCATTAAAAAAACATTATTTCACCTGCCATATTCATGCTCTGATGAATCAGAGTGCTGTGCAGTATCAAGCCATCCCTAATTTCTTTATGTTTTACATAAATGTAAATACAGTATACAAGGCAAAAACAGTTTAAACAATTATAAAAAGCTTGAAAGTCATTATTTAATTTTTCAACAAAGCCTGAACTCTCTTAGGTGAGCCTGTTTGTAGTTTCTTTAAGTCGTCTTCAGGAATATTTCTCCAGGCTTCTTCAAAGCTCTTCTTTGGATGTTGGCTGCCTTTTGTTCTGTTCTCTGTCAAGGTGATCCCACATTGCTTCAGTGTTGATGTCCATGACTGATAGTGTTCCATTGTGTGTTTGTCTGACTAGGTATGATATTACTGTATTGGCAGTCTGTTTGGGATCATTGTCATGCTAAAAAATGAAGCTGTTGCCAATCAGATGCTTTCCAGATGTTATTGCATGGCAGGAGAAAATATGATGACACTTTCCTGTGTTTATAATCCCATAAACTTTGATGAGATCCCAACAGCACTGGCTGAAATTCAGCCACAAACCATTACAGAGCCTCAACCGTGTTTTACAGATGGTGGTAGAGTCACATTATTATACCCCCTCCTTACTGCATGCATAAATACTGATAACAATATCGGGTCCTGTGTCAGGGCTTTGCTAGATTTTTCCCTATTTTCTATTATGTAACTTTTAGATACTGTATATTTACTCTAGATAGTTTTTGAGGCCTCTTACTTCTTCTTTATCCTCCACCTAGCCAGTTTCCAACGTGCTTTAAGGACACACCACATACCGAGATGCCCCGTTTTCTGTTAATAGGTCTTTGGGAATCAACTTTTTTTTGGTGCAAAAATACTATTTTGTGTTATCTTTGGCATTTTTCCTTGATTCAACTGAAGGTGACAGGCTGCTAGGAAACAAAAACAAAATCCTAAAGTTAACCCCAAACACATTTCTCTAAAAATGGTCAGGTACAAGGACCAAACTAAAAATAAATGAAAAAGCTGCCAATGTCTGAAGAAAAATGTTGAAAGACCTTCAGAAGAACTATTGCTCAAGGCCTCTTAAAAAATGAGAAGGAGAGTCCAGCTCTTAGGAAGCAAAATATAAAGCAATGAGGTCTGACTGAAGGTTTTTGCACAGTACTGTATGTGATACACCAACATGTACATGTAAGATTTGTCTACAATTTGACTTTTAAATCAATTTTATCGCATTTAGGACACAGTCATTTAATTTCCCAGCCAAGTGTGGATTTACCATGTGCAGTGCATTTGAAGTGCATAGCATTACTGGTATTATTTTTACTGGGGCTTTCTATCTCAAACAGCTCCATTAAAAACTCGGCTTACAAATATCCTCCCTTAGATGTGATGCATTGAATGGAATCATGCGGGCATCAGCGGGAATGGTAGAAATGTCAAAACAGAAGCGACAGATGATTAACAGATATAAAATGATAGAATAATAGTCTTATTATTTTAAATTGAATAAAGATCAACACACACACAATAACCAGTAGCTGCAGATTAAATGCAAAGCTATCTGCAGCTTGTCTAACAACGTGCCAAGGAGTGTCTGAGCCAAAATACACCACTGTAATGGAATTATATTTGTAATCATAACCAGTTTCTTAAGGTGGAAAGCCAAACAAACTGCTGACGTCTCAGCTTCAACTGGGCGCTGACTCATCCCTGGCAGACAGCGTTTCGGTCCTGGTTGCCTCAGTCAGTCTCGTGGCTCCTCCGCATGTTTTGATTCAAGCGACTTGCAAGATAAGTAATAACAGTGCTGGCTGGAGGGCCCTGACGTATGAGATGGCTGTGATACCATAAACCCAAACATAGACACGGGATGGATGTTTAGCCTGGCTGACCTGGCAGTCACATACTTGCCCAAATGCTCACACAAGCGTTCACACACGCAAACAGATTCCTCAACTACTATTCCTCTGGGCAACTTTGTAAATATTGTTTTTTTCTCTGCTCTGTTATTTATAATGAAACACAATGTCAAAAATAGTGATCGGATGATTCACGCGGTCTTTTTTTTTTTTTTTTTTTTTTAAATTTTTTTTTTTTTTTTTTTTATACAATAATTCTTGTTTGAACTATAGCAAAATGAACAGACTAATTTTAATAGGAAAAACACTAGCTTAAGTATAGTTAATCAAACCAGGGGGACTGTAATAACAAACTGGCAAAATATAAGCAGTGGCTACAGCTGGCTAAATGAGAGGAATTACTTGGCAGAGGGAATGGGAATGTCACAGTTTCATTAATACCCAGTAATCTGTTCCTTTTAATCTTCGGTAATCTGCCGAAACTTCTCTTGTCCAAGCAAAATATCAAAAACGTATTGTTTTCTAAAATAATAAAAAGTGATACCCATAAAGTAAATCATGTTAGGGGTATAGTAAAATGAAAATAAACACAGCCGCTGTGAATCCGCATCACCTGACACACTCTT
Organism: Benitochromis conjunctus; assembly: GCA_015052645.1. NCBI lineage: Eukaryota > Metazoa > Chordata > Actinopteri > Cichliformes > Cichlidae > Benitochromis > Benitochromis conjunctus. Next base: position 100,537 of record VOQK01001916.1, read on the forward strand.
TAAAAAGTCCAGAGTCCAGGAGAATTGGAATAACACAGCAAAAAATAACAAAAATACACAATAGGAAGTAAGATAGAGCGAAAGAAAACCTACCTGATCATTAAATTAAAAAAAGACTTACAATTCCGTTGGTATAAAATTAATTGCTTACTTTGAATTTATTTATCAAACAAACCTCACAAACAGTGGCCGCTGTCGTGTTTCTCCGCTGAATTAACCAGCACATCAACATGAATTAGTGTTGTTGCCACTTCGCACTCCTTCTCTTTCCTTTCGTTCCCATCTCATCTCATCTCTTCTTTCATCAGGACCAGATGTTGAGGTCCACTTGACAGATAAACAGCATCTCTCATCGAGGATGTGAAGAGTCTAAATCAGCCCCTTCACTGTCACTTTGAATGTTCATTATCATGCGTTATCGCAACTGTCACTTGCACAACACAGTTGTCTTTTCAGTAGAGTCTATAAAAAAAATAAAAAGTCAGAGCACATAGCTTTATTCTTGCATGTGTAGACTATCATTTTTATTTGTATGTATTATTTAACAACCAAAAAGCCAAAATATAGACAAATGTCATTGCCTCTGTGAAATGGTTATATTTTCTATGTGTATTATTGAAATGTTTCTGTCAATCTGCTAATAATTCACAATAGCGTGAAAAGTACTTGGATATAAATGCTACATAAGGCCTCAGTAGGCTACTACTGTTAAGAACAGGTTATTTAAGGAACGCAGTTTGGTTGGCTTTGCGGTCTATTCTATTAAGTCTGTTTAACCAGTGATCTATTCAGAGCAAAGCAAGCTTGACACTGGCATTGAAATACATGAATAAATTATGTTATCATTTAAGGTAAAGAAAACCGCATGCCCACACTGCTGAACTCAACGTTTTAAAAGGAAAGGGAACAAAAGCCATTGATTTCTAGTTCTGTTACACTATAACATGTAATTATATAATAATAACAATAATAATAATAATAGGATCGAAATAAACGATAACGTGGAGAAAACATGGAATAGCCATGTTTGTTTCGTGTTCATGGCATGTTCGTGGCAACCGTTTGGGGGTTTTTGGGGAGGGGGGGTGTTTGTCAGTGATCAATAATTGTACTAGAATATTTGGGCCCCAGCCATTTTAACTTAATAAATAACAATGTGTGCAAAGCAATACACAATAAATGAGAAACCACCACTGTATTAGAGTGTGGTCTTTGGTAGATAATTCACTATTACTTTATTAGATTAATCACAGCTAACACAAACCTCGGCTAATGTTTCTTAATTAGAAAGGGTGAAATGTGGCGCAGCATGGTTAGTACATACACAGTGCGTTGAGGACAGGGGTGTGTTTCGTGTTTGTCTGTGTGTGGATCCAAGACTGCAGCTTTATATTTATGATCATCCAGTATTTAAAAAAACAAACAAAAGCAAACCAGACCAAATGTATACTGTAACGACGCTGTACGTTTTAAGTTTTTGCCTTTTTATCTTCCCAGGAAAACAATTTCAGATATGTCCTTTTCATGGCTGGGGATCTACTAAAGAGACATTATTTCACATGTAACCCTATGAATATACCAGTTCAAATGCTGCAGCAATATGTTCGCTCGTTTGAACACTGTGGGGGTATCCTGCTGGCCATTAATGGGCCATATTGGCCTCCAATATTTTTCGTTCATTCACAGTTACATTATTGTTTGCTTGCTGTGTTTGTTTGTGGTTTCATATCACAGGGCTATGCACATACCAAAACCCTCTGATCTGTGTTCACTTAGTAGCTGCTGGATGCCGCAGACATTGTAGGGTTAATTGCTGACACATTTGAGAAACTGCAATGGAAATGTTTGACAAAACAACAATCTGTGTGGACAAATATCAAACTGATTAGATTTCTGGATGATGTCAGGTAGAATGTTGGGAGAGAGGTTAATTTTACCATACTAATGAGGTGTTGTTGCAATAGCAATCCTGCTCAGTACAAGACCTAGTGCAGACATTTGGTGTATGTTTCTGGCTGAACAGCCAATGGTGTAAAGCTACTCTCTGTGGGATTGTGACTAAAAGCCTCAGAGTCAGAATCCTGCCTAGACGCAGTGATACCGTAGTGCTGTAGATCTTCAGTCTGTCTTGGACAACCAGCCCGTTCTTGCTGGTGAATGAGAGCTGATCATGACTGGGCTGGGGGACGGCCGAATGACCGTCACCCCTCTCCAATCGTGCACTCGTGTTTTTGGAGAACCTGTCACTAAATAACTAGAATTGTTTTGCTAGGGTGGCTGAGGCTCAGGAGGTAGAGCAGGCTACTGCTAATCAGAAGATTGGTAGGGTTGATCCCTGGCTGCTCCAGCCTGCATGCCAAAGTATCCTCGGGCAAGCACTTAGATAAAGAAAAAAGTGAATGAGTGTATCAGACATGTTGTATAAAGCATGTTGATTGCGCAAGTAGATAAGAAAAGCATTTCATAAGCCAATTATAAAACAGAGATGTTATTACAGGTTAATGACTGGTTTTCACCACCTGACACAGTAGTCTCCTAAAATCCATTTGAGGGAGAGTTGCACATAAACCAGTAACTGAGTAAGAATTTCAACACAGCATTATGTTAGTTTTAATAGTCCAGTCAGAGACGCAGTCAGGAGGGGCCTAGTAATTTACATTGCAACATGAACACGATTTACATGTAGACATGATACGTTGCACTCACAACATTTACAGTAGTTTAAGAGTGTATTTAACAACATGAAGTAAAAGAAAAAGTGAAATTACTTATTTATTGTGTTGGACTTTCCCTGATTAGCCCATAAACCAGGGGTCTCCAACTCCAGGCCTCGAGGGCCGGCGTCCTGCAGGTTTTAGATAACACCCTGGGTCAGCACACCTGAATCAAAGGATTAGTTCATTAGCAGGCCTCTGGAGAACTTCAAGACATGTTGAGGAGGTCGTTTAACCATTTCAATCAGCTGTGGTGGATCAAGGACACATCTAAAACCTGCAGGACACCGGCCCTCGAGGCCTGGAGTTGGAGACCCTGCCATAAAGTATTTATCATGTGTGGACTGTTTTCTTTTTAAACTGAGTGATCTCTGAAGATTTAATTGATCTCACAAACGTGTTGTCATATTATTTAAAAGACAATATGTTTTTGTCTTTTTATAAATTTACCCTAACATAAGCATATTAATTCTTGCAATAAACAAAAAGACTTGATCAACAGCCTTCTAGATGTTAAGTTTGGGCGAATAATTTGGAGGCATAAGAAATGGAGAACTCACTAAGTTGCTCAGTGATGTCTTTGTTGCTGCTTAAACTTAATGAAGACGCGTTAATCAATCACTCTAAATTAATCTTCACCTCTCCATGATTTCATGCAAGTTGCTTCTTTCACCGTGTTTTCCCCATCTTGCTAATTTAGTTCACCTTTTGGTGTTGCTGTTTCATGCTTGTCTTTGAAGTAAGTATTCGCAGTTTTCCCTCATCACCTTCTTTTGGGTCAAAATCGAAGTCAGATCAAAACAAAATCAACTTATTAGTGGCTGCATCAAAGGTGTCATGCTACGTCATCCTTGATCAGCTTTCACCTTGCTTCCATGTCTTCCTGTCTCCTCCAAACACTCCCACCGGCATTGCATATCTGCATATATTCATTTATTCCCCCCCTCACTCTTTATTTTATCTCATTCAGTCAACCTTTTCTCCTCTATCACCTAATGCATTATCTGCTAATAACCTGAAATTTGTTTGTCACTGTGGTGATACAGAGGGGCACTGCCCATCCTATTACTTTCCTTCTCCTCCCCCAAGTAGCTTGATTTATAACACCTCATATTGAGTCTGATCAAAAGCCAATTGAATTCCAGTCAAATATTTGTATTTCAGCCTCATCTGTTTGATTTAACTGCCAATGCTGTCAATCCTGCCTTTGCTGCTACCTTCCTGAACCCTGCCACAGCTCAATGCCCTGCAATCTAGTTTCCAGATTTACTGTGTAACAGCTCCTAATGACAGAGAGAGTCCCTGGATCCCCAATTGGTGCATTCAATGCAGAGGCAGTCAAGGTTATACAGGAATATAAAGCAGGGATTTGTTGGAACAATGAGCTTTATTGAATGACTCTAAAATAATGTGCATAGTTTACCAAAATACCAAGTGTGGAGTTTTATCGCTGCACAATGGAACATGTAACAGAAATTGTAATGCCCATGTATACAAATGCCCTTGAAGTAAACAGCATGAAGTTCTCCTTTGTTTAAATATTGTTTTTCAAACAACGGTAAACCTCTGTCTCTCTAATCTCACGTTTTCTCATGTGTGTCTGAGTTTTCAGTGGTCTTCATTGGTTTCCTTTACGGGTGTTGTGTGTTACCCCTGACCCAGTTGTATCACTGGTTTTTATTACGCTCTAAACTGGAAAAGAAGGACTGTGAAAGTCTACTAGTACTGGTACTGTGTGATTCTGTGGACCACCAGAGTCCATAGTAAAAAAGAGCTTAGAGAATTACACACTTACAGTTACAAACATGCACCCAAACATAGAGTCCAACACTTAGTGTTTGAAGCTCATTTTATTCTTTGTTGGCGACAGTTGGCGACTCTAGGAACTTGTTGCTCCTACAGTATTTAAAAGTAGATTGGGAGCCTTAATTTTTCAGGCCCTTCTGCTATAGAACCAGCTTCCAGTTTGGATTTGGGAGACAGACACTATCTCTACTTTTAAGGTTAGACTTAAAACTTTCCTTTTTGCTAAAGCATATAGTTAGGGCTGGATCAGGTGACCCTGAATCCTCCCTCCCTCCCTAAGCTGCTGGGGGATTCCCATGATGCATTGAGTATTTCTTCTTCAGTCACCTTTCTCACTCACTATGTGTTAATAGACCGCTCTGCACTGAATCATACTTGTTATTAATCTCTGGCTCTCTTCCACAGCATGTCTTTTATCCTGTCTTCCTTCTTTCACCCCAACCGGTCGCAGCAGATGGCCGCCCCTCCCTGAGCCTGGTTCTGTTGGAGGTTTGTTACTGTTAACAGGGAGTTTTTCCTTCCCACTGTTGCCAAAGTGCTTGCTCATAGGGGGTCATATGATCGTTGGGTTTTTCTCTATATGTAGTATTGTAGGGTCTACCTTACAATATAAAGCACCTTGAAGTGACTGTTGTTGTGATTTGGCGCTGTATAAATAAATAAATTTAACTGAATTCTTTCCATCATCTCTTCTATATTTGCCTTCTAAATTACTCTTACATCTTATATTTTGTTATACTGTCTCTGCCTCAATTTGTCGCTGGGCTCAACATTAGCACAAAAACTGTGTACCACTTCATGGAATCAGTTTCCTTGGCTGAGCAGCTTCTGTAGGTGTAATATGCAGGTGGCACAGTAGTTTTATCTATATAGTGTAGCTTAAGTTGTTAATGCTTATTAGTTATTTAGGGAGTTGCTCCAAATGAGTAATCATTCTCCCTGTGGCCCATCCATAAAATATGCAGTGAAGGAGAGAGGTTCACTCTAAACTTGTCACTAACTAATGTTCAGACAATAAAACCTTGGTGTTAAACACTGGGTACCCTTGGGTACATTTTTAGCTGTGTTGGGGTTTGGGGATGGGTTTGTTGCTTTGTTTTGGGTTGTTTTTCCTACAGTATGCTACTCTGGATCATTACCTTGCATATAGGAAAAAAAAAATCTATAACTACACTCAGTGCACTAAAATCTGCAGATTAAGGATCTTGACCAAGCTTAATATGTAATGAGTTGGTTGTGACAAAATACCTTAATTCAGGTGCAAACACAACTAAGAAAACACAAAAGTCAGCTGAAATAATAATATTAATAATAAAGACAATAAAAACATTAATAAAGACAACCTGGTCGCCTGTGGATGACACTGTAGTCTTTATATAGTCCTGAAGTCTTTATACAGACTTCAAATATTTTGCTTTTGGTCTTCCAGGATACCAACACACTAAACAGTCTTTGTTTCACCTCCAGTGGATTAGCCAGCAAATGCAATAGTTCCACTCACCCAACACTTTTTTTTAAAAGTGGATATGACACTGACACACCAGGGAATAAGGGTGCTCCATTGTCTGGCCTCATTTATTCTGACTGATCATGACAGTAGCAGGGACATAGACTAGGTTGAGGATTCCCACATTATCCAATCAAGCTACTAGGGGTTGTAAACCTACAGGAAGTACTTCATTGCCCTTTATTTATACCCACCTATCACCTATTTAGGCTTACTGATTATTTTTTCCTTGGTATGGATTTTTCATGTGTAATGATCCAACCCTATGACATTTCAAGAAAACAAAGGATTTTGTTTAGGTGTCAGAGCGCATACTCTTCCATTAAAGCAATCAATTGCCAACAGTGAGTCACATTATTCTCTAGAAATGTATTTTAACACTTCAAGGCTATTTTCTTGAGGTTTTATTTGTTTGTTTGGTATACTGATGTATGTGTCTGCATGCATCCTGCTTAGAAAGGTTGCTGTATGTTTTTCCTAAATCATTGCCATAACTTAGAAAAAAAAGTGCTAGTATTCTTAACTTTTTTAACAGCAACATTGTTGTATTCTAGCTGTTCAATTTATCATTTACTGTCTGCCATATAGCACTCCAATGCTGCAAATGTTGGATTGTTCATCAATCCAGGTACAACTGATGAAAAATTCAATCATTTTTTTAATAAGAATTTCTGGTGGTGCCTCATATAAAGCATGAAGGAGGAGTATGAATTATACGACTGACATCCTGTCGTCTTGCATACTGACAACATAGCTATACAATCATCGAAGAAACAGCTCCTCTTCTTCTAAGATACCACTAAAAGAAATGATGGGAGACCACCAACAATACCGATACTCACACTCATGCATTGCATTACTAAGAGATGTGGGTGAACTGGAATTGGGGTAAATCTGGTGCTATTATTAGTATTGCTAGGGCCTCTGCAGGTCTGCAGAGATTTGTAATTTAAGTTGTTTTCCCCATCAAGGTCAGCATTGTAACCAACATTCATCATTATGACAGCACGGTTATTGTATGTAAGGTCCATAGTAATATCTAATATTGTTCAGCGGGACTGACCAACCATGTGCCACAAAAACTTGGCTTTTATTCTTACTGATCCCACAGGTTATTTATTTGAAGGGTTCTCCCTTGCTACTTGAAAGAGTGCTAATCAGTCAAGGCTCTAGTTGTAATGAAAACCTGCAGATGGCTGGCTCAATGCTCTTTGGCACAAGGCTGGTCACCCCTGACTATTATTATATTTGTTATATTCATAGTAACCCATCCACTTGACCCATAGGCTCGATCTTGGTGTGCACTGTCAACAGAGTTTCTGGTATGAAATTTCACCTCCTAATCCCATAAGGCCTCTTACCCCACTAGTTTCTGAACTTAAGTGGATACAGTGGTTAGTTATATGAGGCTCAAAACTGAGGGCTTATCATTGGCTGGCTTAGTGAGCATTATTCAAATTTTCAGTGTGTAAAACTATGAGCTTGACAGTTAAAACCCATAAAGCCCTATTAAAGGGTTCCGTCTGTGTTCAGACAAGTAGAATTATAATGCCTAATCATTGTTACTTAGCAAGCCAATGCAATGTATGGGATTTTGTATGGGATGGGATTCTTCAATTGAGCCTGTGCTCAGTGACTATCGAGGTGATCCAGGGTGTGGGGGTGTTCAACCATTAATAGAAAATTATCTTTATGAAATCAATGTTTTTCCTTCTAAATATATATATATATAGAATGTGAATTGAAATGAGTATTATGCATTAGCATTTTAAGATCAGCTGTGGACCAGGCTTTTTCTTTGTACTTTTATTTGGTCATAGACACTAAACGGGCACCCTGTGAACCTCCCACAGGTGTCTCAGGATCCATCTTACCTGCTTTTTTAGTTGCCCTTCTCTTTTTAATCCCTCACATTATAAATACATGGAGAAGGTAATTATCAACCATCAAGGTACATGGGTCAGCACAATTACACCATTAACATGTCACCCTGGCTGCCTGCATGGACTTAGCCTCTGCCAATAGCAAGTTGGCTCCTGGGCACTAATGAGTAGCTAGGTAATTAGAGGTTGGCTTGATTCTACCTTACTCACAAGCAAACAAGCACACATAAACACTCTCTCTCTCTTTCATACACACACACACACATTTACAAATGCAAGACATATCTGGATGTTGGTATGTGGCTCGCTCACTCTTTCTCTCTGCCTAAATGGGTGGGCTAGCCATATGTCACAGCAGTTGTGCTGCATTAGTGCAGTGGGTGATATACTTTAATGAACCTGCTTCCGAGAAGGAAAAGCAAGGAGGCGCCTTTCCTAAATGTATTTTAAATGCTAATTAATGTCAAAGTTTCCAGAAGTGGAAGGGTTAACACCAGTGGGGAGCATGTGAAGATAGTGTCCAGTGGTTAACCAGAGTGACTAACTAAACAGACCCCATGAATATGTATATGTGAAACTATGTTTATTTGATGCTAACTGCCCAAACACAGCGTTCTCGCTCACCAGTCCCAGTTTCAGCATAGTGCCTTAGTGTAGGTGAGTTGGTTTACTGAACCACAGCACCTGTAGGCCCTCTCATTTTTTCTAACTGTATAACTATTTAAAGTTACACTGTAAACCCTGGTGTTTCAGATAAGAGAGATGCAAGTACAAAGGTTAGAAAAATATAAATGCAATAAAAATCTCTGGGAGTCAGTGTTTCCAATTGATGGTGTGTTAAAAGCCAAGGTAGTACATTAAATTTACAAGAGGTTTCTGTCGTACTGTCAAACCATCTGTTAAACCAGTTAAATTTATCACTAAAGGTTACTCGCTATCAGTTGTATGAAGAATTAAATTATTTATGTGATATATTATTATATACATACTATGTTTGTAAATCTACCCACTGGTATTAGCAAGCAAAATCAGGTGGCACATGATTATCCATATCCAGAAATGTGATCAAATCAAGCATAATAAAATAATTTTTCACAAATCTGTTAAAACCCCTATGAAAGTCAAGCTTAAAATTTTCAAGAGCTGTCTTCGTCAGTCTGTTAGTGACAGCATTCTGTTTTGCAGATATAGATTTACAGATTTACATTAATATTCCTCATGGTTCCATTCTGACATAGGCAGAGGTAGTATGGGCACCTGACTAGGAGGCCTCCTGGACAACTCCTTAGGAAGGCATACTGAGCACTGGCAGGATACCATGGGGCAGACCCTGGAAGGGCTGGAGTGGATATTCATTTCTTCTCACCTGGGAATGCCATGGAATTCACTGGTAAGAGCTGCAGCTGTACAAAGTGGTTAGGGAACACAATACCTGGGTTCCTTTGCTTAGTCTGCTGTCTTTGGAAATAAATTCTAGATAGGTGCTGGAAGATAATAACATCAACAGGGCATGCACCATCCGTAAAGAAATAAAAAACTGCTTGGCATGATACAGCATACCGTCAATCAGATCTTGATCTGGACAGTCTCTCCCATAAAGGCTCATGTTACTAATGTTTCTGTGCTGGGTAAAGGCACTGTTCATGCCACTATACATCATAATAATACGTAATAATATCACCATATTGTTTAGACCTTGTGGCTTTATCACAGATTGAAGTAAACGCAGTAAATTAAACACTTAAATGACTCTTCTTCTTCATGAACTACCTCTGTAAGACTTTAGTCTAATATATGGTAGAAGTATTTTACTATAGTGTACAATAGAGATTAGTAAATTCAATTTTAGGAGTTGGATATACTCTCATCAGACGGAGAACACTGCCCTGCATCATATTTGCTGTACAGAATCTAGCACTTGATATTTACCAATTTTGGGTTGCTGATTTAAAAGATGCACAGTGTTTAGAGAAAATGCGTCTGAGCTGTTCTGATACCTCTGAAACATAAGGGATCAGTAAAGGTTTTCACTTAGGCAGCAGTTGCCCTTCTTCTCTCCTGGATCACCTGGACAATCTTTAGTTGCCTTCCTAACTCTGGCAAATGTCCAGCTGGGAAAACCACATTTACTCAGGTCCTTCTTGATATGATGTTTTTCTGCTTCCTTGGCCTCTGTATCTGTGGGAATGGTGTTGGACATCAGGACGCTACAACACAGAGCTAACAACATCCCCACAGATACAGCGGCCAGGGAACAGCTGAGACACATTTTCTTTAAACACTGCATCTCTGGCTCTGGCATCTCATGGCTTTCAAACCCCAAAACACACTGCATCAAAAATTGGTCCACCCAAAAGATCCGGTTCCCCGGCACAAATAGAGTAATATAGTGCACGCTGTTAAGTGCCAGGAGGAATGTCATGATTTATACATCAGGGAAACGTCTAGATAAGCGGATGGCACATCCGCTAACTCGTCAGGCCAGGACTCTGCAGTCTATTCACACCTACACGCCAGTGGACACTCTTTTAATGATGAGGATTTACGTATTCTGGACAGGGGGGAACGCTGGTTTAAGCGGGGAGTCAAGGAGACCATTTACGTGAAAAGGGAAAGACCACCTCTGAATGGAGGAGGGGGCCTAAGGGTACATCTATCACCATCTTACAATGCTATGATAGCAACCATTCCCTAACTCTCTGTGAATGGTACCCATGGCCATTGATCAGTGGTCATGATAACTGCATATTAATGATCAATAAACTGACCTCACAGCCACTTCATGAGTGGTGCTAGTTTCAGTCATTATGCAAATGTACTGTTTATAAGGTTGGGAAAACCTGAGCTGAGATTGAAGAAGTCACTTGGATGAGTGACGAAATGTTTCCCCCACTAAAAATGCTACGTCCAGATTAAAAGAATCAACTTTTTGGGATTTCCCAGGCACACTACCTCCTGCTTTGTTATGTGGAACTCAGTGAAATTAATCTAACCTGCTATTTTGGGTCAAATGAAACAAAAACCACATGAATCACAGTTATTTAAGAACACAGGGCATGAGCCTTTTAATGCTTCCCTTACCTCTTTATTGGGTCTGATGGCTTACTGCCATAAACTGACACACACAAACACAAACCACTTTTGATGAATCACACAATCACTTATGCTAGCATAATCTCTCAGAAACGCACATTTCTTTTTTCCATTGCATTTTGCTGAAATAGCAAGTGACAGAGATGCAAATGTCAGGGCTCACATTCTGTATCCCTTCTCTTAGATATGTGTGCACCTTATGCTCCACTGTGGCTAAGACTTTTTGTGCAGGCTACGCGTATTTACACTATTTCCTTTCTGAGATTATGCATATGTGTGTATTCATACATATGCATGTGCTCATGTCTCTCACTGTCTTTGTTTCCATGCCTGTCTCCTTCTCACCCTCCAGATTCGCCAGTCATATTAACATTAGCTTCTCCGTATGCTGTGGGGATAGGGCAGATCTTAGCCAGAGAGGAAATGAGGGATGGGATAAATGAGGGAGAAAGAGGTCACCGTTGTCACAGGAGGATAAGGGAGTGAATATTGTCATGTAGAGAGCAGGAGGGAGTGGCACTTTGTAGGCAGGAAAAGTATAAGGACAGGGCTAGTAGGGAAGCCAAGCGAGCGATTGTCAAGTAGGGAGTGTCAGGTCTTAGCTGGAGCATGGCTAAGTGGAGGGGGCATGGCTCAGTGTCATTCAGTTTGAGTAGTTTAACTAGTAAAACCCAGTGCACCATGTGAGTTTAACAGTCAGAGTATACTGCCATAAAAAGTATCTGAAGAGGTTTCTATATTTGTTCAGTTTCCTTTATTTTTTGGGGAAACTTTTGTACCCAAATTTAAAATGGGTCAGGTCAAAGAAAGAGAATCACTCAAATTAATGAATTATGTGCTCATGAGTAGGTCTAGTTGGATAAATTAAAAAATTAAAGCATAACATTGATTTCTACATGAGCATGTCATCTTTTTAAAAGAGGTTAGTGCACCTTTACAAAAAAATCATTTCACATGAATAAAAACCATATGTAAACATATGTTTGATTAAAAACTGTGCTTCCCTCTGAAGTGACTCTGCAAATGTGAGCATGTCACCTCGAAATCTTTGTCTCACTATTTTGGGAGGAAAGCAGTACTTTTGGTATACCTATTTATCAATCAGCTATGTGGGCCACATTTATATACATTGGTTAAGGCGTAACTGATCAACATAGCACAGATGTCTCTTTTCCCGGCTATTTGTTCCATACAAAACAGGAAGATGCACATCATCCGCTTAGTGATCCCTGTCAAAGGGAAGGTTTGATGTTTGCCTGGCTAAGGGAATTCTGCCAGTCAAATAGGACACCCCCAAATAAATGAAATTATTCTGCAGTTGTTTTGTAATCTTTTGTAATAATGTCCTACCATTAATTAATGCTTCAATCTTAAATATTATCAACCTATTTCTATTTATCTGCTCCGTACCACATGCCTTCCAGCTGGCAGTGGTTAAAAAGTTACTTAAAAAACCATCAGTTGACCTAGCTGTGGTTCTGACTCTATTAACTCTCACTATCTCACTAGTCCTTGGCCTCCTTCCTTTCGCTTAACATACAGTCTCAGGGCGCTGGACTTGATAAGAAACCCTTCATGCAAGGTGAGGAGCTTTCTTGTCTTGACATCAGTGGCTTTTATCACCTCCTTTGACCAGCTTAGTATGTCAATAGGGTACCTGACGACGAATAGGGCATAGTTGTTGATTGTGCAGATCTTGTTCTTTATCATTCAGCTGACTTCTCAGGACTTGCCTTACCCTCTGCAGGTATTTAGTGGTTGTAGCTTTTCTGTAGCGGGTATTAGACCACAGGGGCCTCTTCATAGTTCCCTGTTTGCCTAATTCAAAGGTATTTGTAGCTGTCCTCTATGTGTGCAATGTTACCTTCTGGTAGTACAATCCCCTCAATCCTGACTACCTTTCCTCTCTTTGATACCTTCCACCTACATTTTTCCAGTCCCAAAGACATTTCAATGTTGTTGCTGTAGATACTAGTGATGTGGATCAATAAATCACTGTCTTGTTCAACACTGGCATTTACCTTAATCTTATCCATGTAGAGGAAATGACTAATGTTTGGCTATGGACACCAACTATCAATTCAGCAGTATTGGTAATGATCTGATTTAGGGAGTACATGCCTATGCGCAACATCAGTTGGAACAGAGGATCTCCTTGATAAATCCCGCACTTGATGGCAACGTATGCTATTAGCTTGAAGTTGGCCTCTAGTGTTGTCCCCACTAAATTTCTGATAAGGGAATTCAATTCTCTCATCAGGATGCGCTTTAGGGATTTCAGGCATTGAGTCATAAACTTGCCGTGCCCAAATTGATCAGTCAGGTTTTACAGCCTTGAGTGACTTCTCTATCTATTAGTAGGTGGTGTTTTGCCCCTCTGGTGTTTCTGGGTCCCTCTTCATCTTAACCTCTATGTTGTCTGATAGGAGTTTCTATGTTGTGCTAAGGGAGGTTATTGGCCGGTAGTTGGCTGGGACCAATCTCTTCTGGGGATCCTTGGGGATCAGGACTGTCTGGTTAGTCTCATCCATTAACAGCTGGTTTGTGCTGCCAGGTGCTCACTGTGTACACATGGAGTACAGTGAAGTTAGCTAATAGTTGGTTAACTTTTCTCTATGATTCCTTGATCTTGGCCTCTAGTTGTTTTCTTTATGGAAGGTACTGCTCCTTGTGGCTGTCATTTATATTATAGCCAAGCCTTCTATCTCTGTGGTATGCCTCTTCATGTGGCTAACCAAGTTTGTGAGTCTTTGCTTGGCAGTTTCTAAAGCCTCAGGTATGGAAAGCCTGTTATACTTATTAGGGGCCCCTTTCACCATCATACCTTTCTGCAGCTCTGATAGTTGACTACCTTCCCTTTATGCTGATTTTACCTTTGCCTCTAGTTTTCTTTTTCATAGAGGGTAACGCTCCTTGTGGTTGTGCTTGTGGTGGCTCTTGCAGTAGGGATTGTCTTTAATGCTGACAATCCCGACTTTCAGAGGGTACTTCTCATAGTTTTGGTAATTAGCCACAAAGAGTCCAGGTTCCCAGCTTAGCCAATATCTTTGGCTGTTTCCAAGAATGCCTTGGGTCACGACAGTTACAACATTAGTGTCACAAGTGAAATTAACCCAACATATAGTTTGATGGTTGGCATAAACCTGCACAAACACAGGAGGACTATGGAAACTCAGCAGAAAAATCCCTGCCTGGGTTTAAATCCAGAATCTTTTTTGTTATATTACCACAGAGTTAACCAAGGGACATTTTTTCACACAAGAAAAAAATGATGTTAAAAACATGTAACAAAAAAAGTCATAATATACAGTTGTTACTATTAGTCGAGGCCATTTGTTGAGGACATAAGTTTGATCAGTCTATTGCTTTTTCATTCATTGAAGGAAGCTTTTGGTCAGGGGCCCTGTTCACAAACTTGGTACTTTAAGTGTTACATAAAACCTCTGTTCAAGAGGTTGTAAATACACTAGATCTACAGCACTTCAACAAGTTTTTATCTGGTGAGCATTGAATTTCTTAAATTACACTCATACAGTAAGTAAAAGTTTAATAGATTAAAAATAATAACCATGACCTTTGATTCATATTTTTGTCTTTACTACACACATGACACATGCATAAAATATACTTTTGTTAGTGTAGAGTTAGTCAGTAGTTTCTATTAAAATTTCTGCTCATAACACAAAGTCATGAACTTCATTCTCAACATATTCTTCCATTAATTACTATATACACTGCCATGTTCTGCCATGAGCAAGATTAAGAGGTCAAATATGATGGTGCTGAGGTTCTCAGATTCAAATTCACATAGGAAAAATACTTAGTTGAAAAAAATCACCCTGCACAAACACTTGCTGCCTACTTTTTCCTTCTATTCAAGAGTCCCAATCTGCTTAAATGTGGAAATACTACCTTTTATTGCCAAGTTTGTATTCCGTTTGTGTGCTTATGCTCATTTCCCCATTCCCCTTGCTGTTGCAGTGACAATCTCATTTCCCCACAGAAATCATAAAAGTTCTTTTGATCTTATTTAAAGGTTAATAGAATAAGTAAAATATTATGAACACCTACAAATGCTTAACAGATATCTGTCACAAGTGATACAGCCACTCAGCAATTTATAGTACTGGCACAGCAGTTCCCTCTGGATGGCATTAGCTTTACTAGGTGAGGTCTGATTTGATTTGCAGATTCAGTCAATCATCCAGACTGTCAGAATATTTTTTTGGATTCTCACCACACATCCCACCTCTACTTTTTATTCATTTTGCTGCTTTAAGAAAACTCTTCTGTGCTTAAATTTATGTTATCCCTTATCTCATCTAAACAGTTAAACTATGGTACTCAAAAACTTCTTTAATTGCCTAAAATATCCAGATGCTTGATGTAATTCCACTAAAGACTCAGGCAAAACTACAATCAGCCACAATAAACTCAAGGTAGGTCATTTTTTTTACAACTGCCAAGGCAAAGTGAATTGGGAGAGTCTCACTGTGCCATCACTGAAATTCCCTGTCTCCACATGGATGGGTATTTTCTTAAACAGCTTTTTCTGTGAATTTTTGTGTCTTTCATCTGCATGTTAGATTATTGGAAACTGAGCTTTTGAAAAACACTTTGTAGGGTGATCATTTTCAGAAACTCTGTTTCTCTAGTTATGTGAGGATGTCAAACCTTTGCGCTTTTATGTCTTTTGACATCAGACTGTGCACCATGTTATTGTTTGCAGTCTTCTGATTGGCCATTTTTCTTTACATTTTGGGTCATATCACCACAAGTTTCTTTGACATGCTTTTGACACCTTCTGACATTTTTTTTTTTTTTGCATTTTTTTTGAGGATGGAAACAATTTCCAAGTGGGAAATCCTTTTTAGAAAGAAAAAAACCCCACACCCAAATATGTCTGTATATAGCCTGAGAGATAAATGTCAAGTAGATTTTCTCTGTGTAAATTCAAGAGCAGTTCTTAACTTTGGACAAGGTGTTTAATCTGTGAAAACATGTATCTTACAAGTTTTCCTACACGCTGCAGTGAGTTTGTGGGTTTTTTTGTTTTGTTTTTTTTTAAGGCAGAAGGGGATCTCCCTTGTACTTCCTTGTACTTCACTTTATAATGAAGTGTCTGGTGAGTCTTTGTACTGAAGTGGCTGTCATATTTAATTGAACTGTTGGAATGCTATTCTTAATTGTTGCGGCCCACCCATTGTCTGTGTACTAAAAGGAACAAGAATGCATTACATGATGATTTTACCAGATGTTGCTATGCCTAGATGAATGTTGAAAGTTTAAAGAGAAAGCAAAATAAAATTCTAATGCAATCATATAGGGAAGAGAAGGTTTGACTCAAGCACCTTGAGGCAACTGTTGTTGTGAGTTGGCACTAAATAAATAAAATTGAATTGAATTGACTCTCAGGTTAACAAAGAATAAAATTAAAAGAATTCAGTTTATGTAATATTAAATCAGTGTTAATTAGTTCAGACAAATTAAAATAAATTAGAATGATTGGATTATCAATTATGTGTACTTTGATAACAAGACACCTGATATTAATTTTAAAGTAACGAAACAGTAAAGAAAAAAATGGTGAACACGTTGATTAAAAGTAATCTTAGTAAAAAATAACAAAAATAAATATCCTCATTAAATTAAACTAGCTAAAACCAAAACTTTGAGTGCATTTATGTAGAGTATAAATCAAAAGTATTTTCTGTAAACTGAATACTTACAAGTAGTTGTAGAAAAACTGAAAAATAAGAACAATGAGAGACACTAGATGAGAAGAGAAGGTAAGCGCAAGATCAGACTTTAAAGCCTTGATTATGCTTTCCACAACTATTTGTTTGGTCCTGAGTGACGTAAATGTCATCATCGCACAGTTAGCGTGAGTGCTTATGACCACGTGCCTGCCAATTTTTTGTGACTGCATGGACTCATCTGCAGAGACTTTACATTATAATGCGCCAATTACGCATGAAACCCAGGCGGTGGACTTCAAGCAGATTTCAAAGACATGTAATATGAATGTCTCCAGCTGTCCGTAACTGCAACAGAGTATAATCAAGGCTTTAGAGTTAAGAGGAGGCAAAACTGATCACGAGACAAGGGGGAACAGAAAAGCGTGTGACCAGTTTTGATGCTGGTCTATTTGAGATGTGATTTAAGGTTTTCACATGTTCACATATCTAACAAGGTCTACTTTCCAACTGGATTTATTCTCTGAAGAATATATCATAATCTTCCTTCCTTCATGAACAAAGAAGTATAAAGGCAAAATGAAATGAGAATATTACATGTTCTACTACAGTAGAACAGTAACCAAGCATTTACATTTAGACTACATTAATACTGGTGCAGTATTGATTTCGATTTTTTTCTGTTTTTATAATATTTCGAAGTATCTCTTTAGAATCGTGGCCAAATAAGAATTAAAATTATGTGTCTCTTCTTATGTTTTTTTGGCAGGAACATCAGGAAATAGGGGGATTCTTCAGAGAAGGTGCCTATAGCCTGGTGTGAACCTAAGATGCTCTTGCTGTATCATAATAGTCCTAACCAACTGAAACTGCCACAGTGAGTGGATATGCTTGAAAGGGCAAAAACAGACGGACAAACAAACAAACGGTCGATTTGTCAGCTTTGGTCAGTTTAGACAAGCAATTTTGTATGTTTGTCCTATGGTACACATTCTTGTTTGGTGATGGTTACCAGGCTTGTAGAACCACATGTAAACTAAAAAGAAGATCTAATAAGATGTCAAAAACACACCATTCATCTTTCTAATCTTCTTTAAAGACATTTTTCATCCCATAGAAAAAAAATGTTATATGACATATCGCAAGTTGTTAGGAAGTTGGAGGCCAGAGCTCATTGTCAGCTAATGTCAGGGGCTGGGTCTGTCACCCAGCATTTTGAGTGTATTTTTATATTTTTGATCCCTTATGTTATATTGAAAGGCTGTTAAGTTCTAGTATTATTATTAGTTTGCCTTTAGTTTTAAGTCTAGGTTAGGTTCTTCTATGTCTCCTTATTTATGAGTCATTGTCCTGTCCTCTATGTGGCCTGTCTTGTCCTCAGTGTTTTACTTTCAGTTATGCCTGTGCGTTTGTCTCTCTGCTTGTTCTATGTCCTAATTATCCAGCTGGTGTTGTCATGGCTACGTCTCGCCATGTTTCCTGTTTTATTTTGAAAAGTCTTGTGTTTCCATGTTTAATGTGTTTAGTTTTACTTCCCCTGTGGCATCATTATGTTTATTCCAGTCAGCTGTTTCCCCATGTGCTTCCACTTCCCCTGATCACCTCCTGTGTGTATTTAGCCTGTGTGTAATTATGTGGATAAATTACCTGTAAGCTAGGAAGCTCATTTTAGCAGTGCTTTTGATCAATATCATTAGGTTGTGAACATGGGCAAGAGTTGGAATATACAGATCAATTGGTAAACATCCTTTGCCTTGAGGCTCAGCACCTTTTCACTGTAGGAAACCTTTATAGCCCTTGCATTAAGTGAGTCAGCATGCCAATCCACTTTTTCAACGTATGCTGTCAATCCCATCCCATCTCATCCTCAGTCATGAACAAGACCCATAAGAATTTTCCTTGAGGCAAAATTGACTCATTTGGCATATACCAATGTAAGCTCATACACATGCAGCATGTCACCACTGTGTATATTCAAATCAGAAAGATGGTGTGAAAATTTCTAATGGGAAATTAGTGTCAAAAACTATATATAATTTGTCTTCTAAAGGTCTAATCGGGGCTTATTTACACAGGTGTGATATGCAGAAGAACCACATTTAAACACACACACACACAAACACACACACACTTGTTTCACTGGGCTCACTTGAATTTGAAAACCTTTTTTATTCTATTACTGTGTGTGTAGTCTCACAGACAAACACAAAGATGCACAGTTACACATGCAAACGCATGACACAGATTCGCATGTGCACACAAACTAATTCATTCCCTCACACAAGCACAAACTCATATGCACACGCACTCACACACACGCACTCACACACACACACACACACACACACACACGCACACACGCACGCACTCACACACACTCACAGACACACTCACACTCACAGACACACTCACACACGCACACACACACACGCACTCAC
>VOQK01001917.1:15554-27342 GCA_015052645.1 Benitochromis conjunctus
GTTTGGCTTTTTTTTTTTTGTTGTTGTTATGATCAATTTTGGGCTCTTACAGTGTTTTGAATGCAGCAGCCTGAGAGTTGCTGCTGAGAATATTCATGTCTTTATGGTCATTTACCATCTTCTAATGACTCTGATGCTCAAACTGCTTCAGTTGAATCCATTAGAAGACCTTAGGGAAATGGTAGAACAGTCAATTGGCAGTATTTAATCAGAAGAAATGATGTCATGCAATCATGTGAACACGGAGCAGAATCTCAACAGAGCGGTGTGAGTGTTGGTGGCTATACACCTGCTAATTAAGCTTTTACCTGGTAATGTAATCGGGTTGTACCAACCGATGGTAGAGTGATCAACCCGTTAATGTTCCACTGTCACTATTGCAATAGAATTAGCACACCTTTGTTCTTGGAGCCACCATTTCTCTCAGCTTCTGCCTCTCTGAGTCTGTTGATGATTAGACATGTAAAACAAGTCGCCTAAATGAAACCATACACAACAAATGAAAGCAACCCTCTTGACACAGAAAGCTTCCCCTTTGCCTTCATACCAAGGTGAAATAACAAAACAAATATGAATGAGAAACTTCACACTGACGCCCGGGGAAATTATTCATTACGAGTGTGTTTTTGTGCTTCAAAGATTTGCATAAGCCAATATGATGTGATCAAAGAAACTGTGTGTTCAGTCTTGAACGTGACAAACTGACACACTCACACATTTCTACGCATGCTGTGTTAATGTGGTGAGAGTCATGCCAAAGACAGACACGCAAAAACAGGATAATAGCAGTATATATATGGTGTCCATATTCATTATGCTGCATTTACCTTCCCCTCAGACACAGGATACAATAACCAGGAGCATCAATCACTCCTAAAGAAATGTCTGGAGTCAATGTTTTGTGTTCTTACATTTGCTTCACTGTTCTCTTTTAAACAATCGGAAATTGATGCAGTTTGAGCTGAATAGCAGTCCTGGTTCTACAGCAGCTTCTGTTCCAAGAGAATGGATGAAGATTGTGTGTATTAATCAATTTTATATTACACTATCAAAAAACAACTGCAATGGAGTGGCTTTTTTTTCTCCAGGTCTTTAAAGGTGATGCAGTGTAGTTGCATAGAGGTACATCATTAGACATGTCACTAGTATAAACGGCTCTTATGTTTTGACAGTGCACCTCCACAAGATGCATTTTATACTTGATCATGTTGTCATTTTCTTTCTACTTGGTTGTTAAATTGTTAGAATGTATTCCTAAATTTGTGTTTGAATGTTGCTGCTGGTCACCAAAGCTCTAAAGCCTCTGATAATGTGTCTCGCAGTCTCGTAGGACCACTGTTTTGGAATGATGCCTAAAGATTTTACCATGTTTCTGTCACGACTGTCAACTTTCATCTCAGCCAAAAAACATGAGGGGACTTTTACAGATCCATCATCAGTGCAGTTTCTAGCAGCATGAGAAGCTGACATGTGTGCTATGAGAAAAAGGTTACTGTTTTCAAAAAGAACAGAAGAAACAAAGAGAACAGGCTAAAATCATCGATAACGTCTTTTTTTTTTTTTAACTATCAGCATCTTTTCAGAACTTATCACATTTATAAAGAATGATCAGGCACAACATTTTGAGCACTGAGGAGTTAAGCAAATAACAATGATTATCTCTTCATCATGGCACCTGTAAGTAGGTGGGATATATCAGGGAGCAGGAACATTTTGTCATCAAAGTTGATGTGTTAGAAGCAAGATTAGTATGAAAGCATAAGGATTTCAGCGTGTTTGACAAGGGCCAGACAACTGGGTCTGAATATCTCCAAAACTGCCGCTTCTGTGGGGTGTTCCCGGTCTGCAGTGGTCGGTATCTATCAAAAGTGGTCCAAGGAAGAAACATTGTTCCTTCGTCATGGACAGCCAAGATGCACATGACAAACAAAGGCTGGCCTGTGTGGTTCAATCCCGGCCAGCTAATGTAGCTCAAATTGCTGGAAAGGTTAATGCTGGTTCTGATAGAAAGGTGTCAGGACACACAGAGCATCACAATTTGTTGTGATCAGTGCTGCAGACCAGTCAGGGTGCCCATGCTGATCCATGTCCACCACCGAAAGCACCAACAATGAACACGTCAGCATCAGAACTGGACCATGGAGCAATGGAAAAAGTGACCTGGTCTAAGAAATTACATTTTCTTTTACATTTGTGTGTGGCTGGGTGCGTCTGTGTCACTTGCCTAGGGAACATCGGCCACCAGGATGCATTATGGAAAAAAAGGCATACAGGCAGAGGCAGTATGATGCTTTGGGCAGTGTTCTGATGGGAAACTTTGGGTCCTGCCATCCATGTGGGAGTTACTTTGACACGTACCATCTACCTAAGCAATGTTGCAGACATGGACACCCTTTCTTGGAAACAGTAACCCCTGATGGCTGTGGTCTAGTGGAGTCCAAGCCTCGATGGGTCAGGGCTGTTTTGGCAGCAAAAGGGGGACCAACACAATATTAGGCAGGTGGTCATAATTTTACACCTGATTGATATATACTGTTATGTCTATAACCTAAGAGCTTTTTTTTTTCTGGTGAAAATTCAGTCTCAACAAAGCTTTTCTTGGCTTAAAACACCAATATTTGCAGATACTTATACTGGGCACTCTTGTAAACTGAGACAAGCAAGTCTCTACACTTGTTTTTAAATCATATCGCTGCTTAAGTCCAGCTTTGAAAGCTGCCATACTTTGCACAGGGGAGAACTCAGAACAGCTGTACTGTTATTCTCTCTTTAAGTATTCTATCCTGTCTGTTTTTTATAGCTTCAGCTTTTTCCTCTTTTACCCTTTTAAATGTGCATACAGTTAAAGTGAATTAATGAGAGTAGAGAGAAAAATGTCATCATGCCTTTCTCTCATAGTCTCCTGTCAACAATGCAACAAACTTTTCTCAGGAAAAAGCCCTCTATGTGAATACTGCAAAATTCAAAGGACAAAACAGAGTGCGTGACAATAAATAGAAGTGCTCGCATTTTCTTTCAAGTGCTCCAAAAGCTAAAACAGGAGTGTACTTTTAGGGGAAAGCCCCATTTAGTGCTTTTAAATGGGGAAAGAGAAACAACCCAAAATGCCACAGTTGCTAGTTTGAATACCCCTTTCCAATCATTTGAAGTTGTTGTGCTGATGTTTGCTCATCTAATATTTATCTGAGACATTTTTCAAACACCTGAGAGAAGAATGGAGAGTGAAATCACAACAGAGGAACACGCTACCTCTTGTGAACTGCTGAGTTTGACTTGTTGTGTAGGTACCAAGCAGACAAAAGTGTGCTGTGAAGCATTTCCAGGCTAG
This sequence comes from Benitochromis conjunctus, assembly GCA_015052645.1. NCBI lineage: Eukaryota > Metazoa > Chordata > Actinopteri > Cichliformes > Cichlidae > Benitochromis > Benitochromis conjunctus. The sequence goes on from VOQK01001917.1 coordinate 18,883, forward strand.
CTCGTTGTCCGTGTTCTCGTGCTATCTTACTGATTCCTATGCAAACCTGCAGCTTTTATATTCAACACAATTTTGGGGCAGGCATTTTACATCGTTTTTTTTTATTTTTTATTTATTTGGTCTTATTTAGGATGCAGCATGGCCACGGGCAGAGATGCAATCGCAACTAATACACACACCCACACACAGGCGCATTATGTTTCGAGTTACACAAATCAGAGGCTAACTCAGCAGTCAATATTCTTCCTTAGAGCGTTAAAAGACGATCAATAAAGAAATGATGGCAAAGGGCTGTTCATGCAGAACTCAAAAGGAGAATGCCACACAATTCCAGCTCTCTAATATGTCTTTCCTGTGCCTTACAACAACTCAATTACTGTTATAGCTCTAAGCCACTCAGAGTTAGCCTTCCAAACTCCAAAACCACCCTCCGGAAAGTAGCTGAGAAGTCCCAAGTGAGACTTCACCACACATGAGCAGCAGTGGAAACACAGAGCCAACCAGCCACTGAACCATCCAGCCACAGGAAAGAGAAAAGCAGCCATGTCCCAGCAGGTTCCAACAGTGAATTACAATCACATTAAAATAGCTTGAAACTCTAAATAATGAAAATTAGTCAAGCACCAGTGTGGTTTTAAACAGTGAGGGGAACTAATTGATGCCAACAGTTTTTTAAAAGGTAAGGTATTCATTCATACGTCTATGTTTTACTAAACACACAGCCCTGCTTTTCAGAATAATTGTGAACAGCTTGATAAATTATAAATTCAGCCTTCTTTAAACTCACATTTAGGTCCATAGTTAGATAATTAAAGTTATGCATCACCCATTCTGGGAACCCACAAGCTAAAGTGAGCCAAGGTTTCCTGTTCTGTTAAATAAAGTTTAAGAAAAGCTCATGAAAAGTGAAGTCATCATCAGACTAGCAGGCTATTGCCAGTGGTTAAAAGGCTGTATTTTGTCAGATTCAGTCCCTCCATTGCTCTTTGCACAAACCGTTTACCTGCATGCAACCAAAGTTTTGTTGCTTAAAGATTCAACGCATTCATCTACGAGGAGGCGGCACCTTTTCAGTCCCTGAGCATTTTTAGCCTTAGCTAAGATGAATGCCGTGAGACTCTACAAACTGGATATAGTAAAAGCACACGCAAACAATGTAAACAGAGATTTCAGTTCCGTTCATTACACTATTTGAAGGCAAACCTGACGAGTATATCAACAAATCCAGTAAAAATGTGTTCAGTCTCAGGTCATTTGGTTGCGAGTGATGATGTAAATCTTTACAAATGGCCCATGGAAATGTGATTTCCATCCATCCATCCATTTGCTTCTGCTTATCCTTTTCAGGGTCGCGGGGGGTGCTGGAGCCTATCCCAGCTGTCTTGGGGCGAGAGGCGGGGTACACCCTGGACAGTCTGTCGCAGGGCTAACACATATAGACAGACAACCATTCGCACTCACAGTCACTCCCGCATTCACACCTATGGGCAATTTAGTGTTTTCCAATTAACCTATTCCCACAAACTGCATGTCTTTGAAATGTGATTTCATTTAAATAAAAGGCCAAGTGATTTGCTAAAAGACGTGCATTCGCTGGGGGACTATTTTGGAGCACAGTTAGGTGGTGGATGTCTTTCACTTGGTGTTTGTCTGCTTTCACCAGTGGAACCACATATAAAAAGATATTCATATGAATTGCTTAAGAAGTAAATCTAGAAGGCAATGATGACTCACCCATAGTGACTTGTGGTTAATGTTACTATTATCCTATAAAACAAAGTTATTGTAAACAGCAGTAACACAAATACAGAGACTGAAAACCTAAAGAAACTGTGAAGGTGGAATGCCAAAGCTTAAGTTTGACTGATGAGAATTAGCTCATTTTGACTAACAAAACAGCACATGTTGAAAAGCACATAAAAGACCAGTTATGACCAGAAGCCTAATATTGTGTTGGCCTCCCTTTAACTGCCAAAACAGCCCTGATCCATCCAGGCTTGGACTCCACTAGAACTCTAAAGGTGTGCTGTGGTATCTGGGACCAAGATGTTAAAAACACAGCCTCAGTGGATTGAACTTTGGAGGCCAAGTCAAACTTACTCAAGTCCTTAAGCTTGTCTATTTTTCCTGCATATAATACATCAACTTTAAGGATAAAATGTTCACTTGTAAAGAAAAAAAAAAGACAAGAGTCTGTTTGACATTGTCAGCTACTCGTATTCTTTTGCCTCTTTATATGAATTTACTACTCTGGTCCACCCACCCATTCCCTTTCCCATCAGCCTAACCCCCAGTTATGGCATTAATATACAAATCAACAATGCAGTACGAGTTGTGCATTTAGCAGGTGTTTTACAGCCACTCGCTACATGACTTCAGCAGTCAGATTTGATAAAAGTGAACATTTAACACTGTCTCCCCCGGCCACGAACAAAAGGAGAGATTTGCCTCGTCCCTTTATCTGTAATGTCACGTCAATGTACAGCCCACTAGTGACGGAAATGGAAAAGATGGTGGAGCCGACTGTATGGAAGAACCCGTGGGGATTTAGGGGGGATCAGGGAACATTGCAATGACAGCTAGAGCCAAAAAAGACCAGCTTCTGCTCCCAGTGCCAAACCCAAGGTATCTACTACCGAAGGCTAAGAGGAAACTCACATTTGGTTTGGCCATCTAGGTTCCCTGAATTTAATTCTGCGAGCTGTGCACACAAATACACGTGTACAAGTAACGCAAAAGAGACACAAACTCAGAAATCCACACACAAGGCTTCTATGTCAGGTTCAGATTATTATGTTGTCTGGCTGCAGGTAGAAAGTGACCTTCTGACGATGAGAGGAAAAGAAACAGAGCAACTGACAGATGGAAAAAGGGATGCAAGATTCTAGTTTAGCTGAAGGGCAAAATATCATGTCCACATACAGACAATTTGCACAACCAGGTCGCGTTGTAAAAATATCATTTTTCTTTTGGTTTTGGTCATTTGACTGGGCGGTGTTACCCAAAACAGAGAAAATGCCTCATTTACAGTACTGTGATAGCAGGAGTTTCTGTTGAAGTATTGAGGTGGACCTTCAATGCATATAGGGACATGGTTGTGGTTTGTTTTTCAAAGTTTACATAACCACCATTCATAATGTTGAAAGCATACTTGTTATTTTGACAGCTATAAAGTGGCCATTTAGTCACTACAGTTCAGAAAGTCTATGTCTGTGCCCAACATTAGTTTTTTACAAAAAACAAAAAAGACCCCAACAATTAGATTAACAGACTTCTCCAGATGATTACATACACAATAAAAGTCACATTAACACTTTAGGGTTACTTTTCACCAAACACCAGATGACTTTTATTTTGAACTGGATATGGAAAGTGTTGACTACTTCAGCAACACCAACATGCCCAAAGACAACTAAAGTAGACGATCACAGACAATGTTGTTTCTGATGTCTGTAAGTCACAAAGAATAACCAAGTACTAGCCAAGTATTAATCCAAAATGAGATTGATTTCAGAAGAGAAGAATGTGTATAAGTGGACGGACAGTAAATAGAATGCTAGTGGATTATATCAGACACAGTGGTTGGATATTAAAATGTTTTCCTAACAGCTAAGTTGGACACTTAGCACAAGGACAAGTAGCAAAAACTATTTGAAAACCAAAGAAAATTCCCCAAACATCATAATCAACTGACCGCAATCTATTTGAACAATAACAACATGATGTAAAAGAGCAAACAACATCACAAGAAGCTGTTTAAAAAACTATCAGTTCACACTGGGACAACATGGGTTTCCACAAAGTTGGAGCATACAAATATATATAAGAATATTTAATACAAATTTATATAATAGATAGTACGTACGTATGTATAGTTACATAAATTTCAAGAATTTTAAATCAGAGTAGTTATGCTAAAAAAAAAAAAAAATCACACAAAAAAGTAAAAAGAAATATCTTCACCGGTGATCTTTCTGGTGATTTGTGGATCCCACTGTGTACAGTACTGTGAAACATTCTGGAGCCACCCATGTTTTGTTTTATATGTTTCTAGGAAATAGGTTCAGTGATTCTGAAATATGGAAACATACATAAATGGAAATACAGTATATAAGGCAAAAACCGAGATGGTAAAATTCTAACAAGCTTAAAATTCAAGATTAAGTATGATCACCTTTATTTTTCAACACTGCCTGAACTCTTCAGTGCTCCCAGACTGTTCTCATTCCCAAACCTGTAACATAGCAACGATTTGTCACATCCCGAGGCGCCCCACATGAACGCCAAAGGTAACCGTCCACATCCCTATGATACGCGTCCGATTGTGGATGGAATCCACTAGAATGATGCTCCCGGCTGTAACACACGTGTATTCCAGACCTAACCCTAACCTTATTCCTAACCTTAACCACAACTTTAATCATATTAAATAGTGTTTTCCAAAGCGATTCATGACGAAAAAGTAAAATAAATGTACATGTGTAGATTCATTCCAAACGGTTCCTGTGAACGCGTAACATAGAGACGTATTGGGTGGCCGAAAGTGTAACATACCGACGATTTGTCACATAGCGTCGTATGTTACGTTTTGGGATGAGAACGTGTTGGTGCTCCAGGCTTCTTGAAGGACATTCAAAGCTGTTGTTTGGATGTTGGCTGACTTTTCTTCCCTGCTGAGATCTGATCGTGCTGTTGAGGTTCGGGCTCTATCTTTGGCTGATAGCATTCCATTGGGTGTTTTTCTATTAAGGTATGCTTTTACTGCATTAACAGTATTTAGGATCATTGTCACGCTGAATGATTCAATGATCAATGCTAAGTGGATAACAAGCAAAACATTCCTCTGAAAACAGTCGGGTACCGTGACTGACCTGCTAGTGAAAAAGCAGTCAATGTCCAAAGAAAGACTTTGCTGTTTATTTAAAGTGGTCTTGAGAAACAGTTGCTTAGGCTTAGAGGGTCTCTCAAAGTCTGACTTCTTAAAAGCAAAACACAAAGACATAAGATGTGGTTCAAGACTTTTTCACAGTGTATATGAACAGACAACATAACCTACTGACTTAAGCCTTTATAATGGAAACACTTTGTCGTCCCCGTTTCCTCAAGAAGACCTGTAGCTGTTTACGCACCAAATTCAGATGGTGGGTTTCTTTTACTTGCCCTGCCAAGAGCTTGAGGACACTCAACTCACCATGCTAGAGAAATGAACTCTAAAAACACACAACCACCACTGAGTTCACAGTACTGATAAGCCTCGAGATATTCCTGCTAGCATGACATGATCGTATGACACACAAGCCGAGCACACTGAAAACACAGCTGGTAAGCACACGCTTGAACACACTAAACACACATGTATCAGATCAAATGCTATTGGATCAAACGGCATCCTCAAGTATTTCCTGGAGTCTGTTTAGTGGACTGGGGCCAGATACACGTTCAAATGTATACAAAAGGTCACACGGGAGCAGGCATGGATGCATGTTTACATAATGGAGTGTGGATATGAGGCGATTCATAAACACACACACACATACACGTACACATAGAGGTTAAGTGCGGACTGTAATGAGATGAGTAATCAGTAGTGTCAGATAGCTTGTCTGCCAGGAGGAGAGGAGAGGGGGCGAGTGTGTGCCAAGACTGCGCCTCCTCTCGCTCCTTTTCCTCATTTCTCTTAGTACTCCTGTTGCGTCAAAGGAGGAGAATAGAGCGGAACATTGGATCCCCCCCTCTTCCCCCACAAGGGTGAAAGAACAGAGAGAAGCCTCTGCCTACATATCACGCCTCTTCTTCACTCTCACCTCCTTTCTCTGAGGTTCCATCTGAGAAGCAGTTGGCAAATCGCTTCTTCATCTGGATTCAGAATAGATGAGGGGAGGGTTAGGTGTGTATTTAATGCACAACAGTGTATATGAGGCAACTGCATGTAGACTTTGGGTTGATGTGATATGCGAGATTGAGCTACAAATCCTGAATATATCCACAACATGGCACAATGATAAAAAAAAAATTGGTGACAGATGACAAAACCATTTGGAGGCTGGAAGTCTTGAGTGCCAGTACAAAATCTCTGGAGCTTGTTCTAGTGTGTCTATACTCTTCTTCTATTTTAGTTAATATGATCTCATTTACAACAGCCTTTAAAATAATCTCCTCTAAAACCTGCCATTTCTTTACAAAATTTGTGAAAAACATTATAAAGACAAATACATGTATGTAAATTAAAATGTGTTGCTACGGTCCCATCTGACAGCAGTCGACTCAAATATACAGAGTGTCCTGATGTGTGCTCAATAATTCAGCTAAGGAAAGCCCAGAAAGTTGATTCAGTTCATCGGGATGCAATATTTTCAGTGGGACAAACTTCTTCAGTCTTAGCTGTCTGCAGGTTGCTGACTGGATCATGGCCTATTATTATGCAATGCCACTGATCGTTTTCAGGTATCTGTAGTCTACTGAGACTAAACTTGGTTGAGTGATAAAACATTTCTCCCGATGAGATGAATTGAATAATTTTCTGGGAGCTCTGTGCGTTTTAGCAAAATTTTGGGCTTTTACGGACCTGAACGGTACTGTTTTGGTTGTCAGCTATTTTAAAGGTTTTTTTAAACCCAGTCCTACCCACTAAGCACCTAACAGCAGGTGAAGTTAGCGACTAGCTGGTTAACGCAGTAAAGGATTTGGCCGATGTAAAGCTAGAGGAGATGGTAGAGACTGTTCTCACTCCCAACGCGTAACATAGCAACGATTTGTCACATAGTGTCGTATGTTACGTTTTGGGATGAGAACGTGTTGGATGGTGGAGACCAAAGCAGAGCTAAAAGAGAATACTGGCCTTAAACAAAACAACACTATAGGGATAACATGGCAGTATCTCACTAGACATACTGTAACAATCCAGCAGCTGCAGATACGATGGATTACTATCTGATTTTAGGGACATTCCTTTAGGGACGTTCCCGCTACTTCTGCAGTCTTAAATTGAAGGTCATGATGAGTTCATGTGAACATCTTGCAGAATGACTATACATATACCCTGTAAAGACATAGCCTTTAGAAATAGGGGGGGTAACATGAGGAAACTCTCAGTTTTTTGACACGTTCCCCTAGCTGCTATTTTCAGCTATAGGCTATAGGTTAGCTGTGAGTGTAAGATTCAGTGTAATTCAGTCTTTACTAATTTGATTGTTTCTCATGCCAAAAGCCACTATGATCTGCTTTTCAGAAGGCAATTTAAACAGTTTTCAACATATCACATAAACCTCCTAGAGTGATGGTATTTGCATTTACTGCAAGTCAAACATTACAAATGTCTATGGCGTTCGTAGTACTCAGCATTGAAGTTTTAGCTCCGAGCAGCGAAAGAGCATTTAGTTTTCAACCCTCTTTTTCTGTTTTCTAAAAAAGCCAGAGGTAAAATGGACTCTTCGATTTGTCCTCACTGAGGTAATATACATATTTAATCAGTGTTTTATATCTCATGCTGCTTCCAGCGGCAGGTTGTGAACATTAATTAGGCTTTGTCTTCTTATCTCATGTGAAACATGAGCTTAGACTGCTGTTAGAGCGCACTTTGAAAGCAAAAGCTGAAAACATTTATTTAGGGATTCAGAGTCAATAAAGATTCAATGAATTCAGACTACTAATATTATTATTATTATTATTATTATTATTATTAACATTTTTTCAGTGTCAGGCTCCTGCAGATGTTGGCTTTTTGCTAGATTGTGTTTGTAGTGTTGATGTCCTATTAAACATTTTTAGCCTGTCAAATATTATGAGCTGATGTTTGGTTATTTGAACTAAAAGCCTGTCCAAGAAGTCGATGTTCCATTTTATTCAGCGATTAAACTTTTGTAAATGTATTCATATGTGAACTCTAATCAGCAGGGATCTGTATGACTGTGATGCCCACATAAAACCACCCTGTCAGCCAAATATGATAAGTTCTGGAACCAAATTAGCCACATTGTTATCTATTATGAACACAATCAGCTTTCTGGGATTTCCTTACCTGGATGATCGAGCATGCATCAAGACCCTCTATTCATCTATAATTACCTAGGGAGGCTATGGTGTGCGCCTTTTTTTGACGTCACACTGTGCGCCATGTTATTTTGTTTCGGTGCGATGAATTGCTACAATGGCGGACTTAGACAAAATAATGTTACTGTTAATTTTACTATCTGCAGTGTTTACAGGCTTACATATACACACACAGTTACTGTCCCTTCCACTTTTCATTCTCTGCTTCTATGCGCCGTCTCTGTTTACTATTTCCCGCCCAGGCTTCTAGACTTCTGATTGGCCAACATTTCTACATGGTTAGGATTATATCGCCATCTGTTGCTTTGGTATGTTCCTGACAGCGTTTTGCTTCGTTTTTGGCGTTTACGTGTGGACGGAGATATTTTTCAAAACTGCACGTGTGGACGGGACTTTTTTAAAAAACGAAAA
>VOQK01001918.1:0-13679 GCA_015052645.1 Benitochromis conjunctus
GAGTCTCAAAAAAAGAAAAAAAAAAAGGGAAAGAATAATAAATAAAATCTTTGGCTCCAATCAATTCCCATTCAAAAAGCTTCTCTCATGAAATACTAGATTCTAGCAGTAACTTATCTAATAGGTGTCATGGGGAGGCATGTTTCTCCAATCAGGTTTCAACTGTAACTTAAAGCAGCAGGCACTGCCTTCCTGCACTAATGTGTTTTTGCATTTTTAATACTCTGAAAAAAATCTCAACATCTACAAATGAGCAGTTTACAAATGAATTTACAAGCATTACTCATAGTTAACGTCACAGTTACAGCAGGTAAGGTTAGGTCAACTGAAGCTGCAAACCCGTTTATCAACCATTGCTGGTGTTTACAGCAAACCGCAGGCTTTTATCATCTCCTCCAAATGATTCTGATCAACATGTGGCTTTGTTCACCACATAACCAGGTGACAGTAACCAACGTGGAGAGGTAATTACAGAACGTGAGCAAAAACAGTACAAAACGTGATGTAGTCCCACTAATAAATATAGGAAATCTTTTTCCTTTCTTTTCTTTTTTTGTCTTTAGTTTCCAGTGACAAATGACTCCACTCTTGTTATTTGGATGCACATGTCTCAAGAAAGCTTGTTTTTGTGCATCTAATTAGCCACCCTCATTTACAAACACTTGATATTTGTGTGCCTTTAATGTGTTTAGAGGGCATCTAAACATTATAGCTACAAAAACTAACCCAGGTCACACACTGTACTAGTGTGTATTCAACCAGAATAATTAATTTGTAGTAATATGCTTAATTGACCTGCAGTAACACATCAGTATAGCTTTGTTATAAGGACGTTTGAAGGCATATGCTTCAACTCTGAAAGCAATTCATGAGAAAAACTGAACACTGTAAGCATGTGGTACACATCTGCTGTGTGTGTGTTTTCCTTGCTGCAACAGCAACGCCCTTCACTGTAACCTAAGCAAACAAAATGCTTATCAGGCTTCTATCGATCACACATCTTCACAGATCCACACTGCTTTACACATTCCCCTAACAACTGAATGGTCCGTGCTTCAATCCCAGGAGGTGACGCAAATAACTTTGGAGTTGCGTCAGGAAGGGCATCCGGTGTAAAAATCTGCCAAATCAAACGTGTGGAGCTCTACACTGTTAATATGGGAGCCGCTAAAAGTAGCTTCATCAATCATACATCGTCTGCTCGTTTTCTACCGATAACACGTCGAAAGAGGAATAAACAACAGAAAAGATGGATTACGGAAAAGCGACAACAACAACTACAACAAATTCAGCTGCAAGAGGGTTAAAACTGGTTACCATGGACTCACACAGGCTGTTTTCCTCAGAAATTATGTGAAGTTTGAAACTAGACACATAAACACTCATGACCACATTAGTTATCAGCAGGGGGTGAGTCTAACAATGAAAAGAGAATCAGCTGCATTCCACAGAACCACAGTGATGTCAAGTTTTCCATGTTGTCACTGCAAACACACACACACGCACTCACACACACACACACACTAATTTCCAACAGGCCATGGTTAGGTCAGGGGAAGACGTCAGTTCCATATTTCCTCTCTGGTGAGGGAGTAGCTTTCAGATTCAGATCTGTGGAGATCCCAACAAAAGGAGCTGCTTCATCTCACACATTTTCCTACTTTTCCCACTGAGGTTTCTACTCTACTCACTCTTCTGTGTTTCTGGCTTTTTGCCACATAAAGAATTTCACCTTTTGTTTCCTCTAAGAGGTGGATAAGAGTGTCACAAGTATGTCATAAAACCCGTTAGAACGAGTTTCACATGGAGAGATTACGTTATATCAGTTTGACATTAAACCCGGTTTAGCAGACAATCATACTACTACGTTGTGAGTACAAGTATATACTATATACTGTACTATATATAGTATATTTCAGGCCAAGATCGTTCAAAAATATGTTTCAGGCTTGCATATGAACCAAGAACAAAACTAAACATATCTATTAAAAGCATAAATTAAAACATAGTTTCAAGACGTAAAATCCTTCCTCCGTTCTTTGGTATTAGTACACCCTCCCAACACTGCTCTGTGTTGAGCAGACATGCATGCATGTAAGTGCAAGCATGTCTTAATAATATCTGCTACGTCTCATCTACACATACAGGTGCACCCTGAATCTCCATCCCCTGAGTAATACAGCACTAACACGTAATAGCACCTTGTTGCCGGTGTTATTGGTGATTAGTTGGGTGTACTGTCGAAAAAACCCCACCTTTTTTCTCTCCAGTGAAAGGCACTATATCATCTCTGTCCTTATGCTCCATGGCTTCCTTCTCCAGGTATTTGAGCAGACGTTCTCGGTCGAACACTCCGGTAGCTGTCTTAGACGTCTGGTCTTTTTGACGTAAACCCGCTGGGAGAAGAGCATTCTGGGAACAAAAGACAAGGAGCCACATTAAAGCTTAAGAAGTGCACTTATGCAACATAATGAAGCCACAGCACAACTCCTTGACCAGACTTTCATCAAAGCCATTTAAGCAGGCTGCTCTGCTTTAAAAGCCTTTTCCACAGTTATGCACCCACACTGAGAAAGCTGCACGGTCCAAGCTAAACAATAAACTTGTGCTAGAATATACTCTGCATCTTCTAGCCTCTGTGGTAGTTGCCAGAAGCAGGAGTTTGACAGCCAGAAGAGAAATTAAACATGAAATACAAGCTGCTCAAAAAGGAAGTAAAAAATAATAATACTTCTAAACCAGTTGAACTTGATGCTCGGGAGATTAACCCAGAAATGCAGCTTGTGAATATTTTGTTGTAGGTGAATAACATTTTTTTTTAAACTTGGCAAACAGTAAACAACACTGTGTGTAAATGTATACACACAGCAACCATTAAAACAAAATTCAGTGCTTCGTTTTGCATCCACACCAAATGAGATTTCGTCTCTTTACCAACGTGAGATCCAGAAATGATTATTTTCCCATTGCTGCTGACTGTTTCCTGTGGGCCCCGTGTGGTCGCCATGTAGGCCGATTTGCCTCACTAGATGGAAATTAAAGAAAACGTCCAGGGGCTTGGAAGGGATTTCATTATGCTGTACAGCTCCTCTCACAAAGACTTGGCAGCCTGAGCCACTGCAGCTTTAAATTATTTTCCAAACCATAGAGACTGTGGAGTGGGAGGTGTGACTGTCAGGGTACACGGGAAAAAAGCCACCATTACATGTGAATTAGTGAGGTTAAAGGCATTCCAGGAAGTTAAACAATGAGAATTTGACATCATTTTTTTGGAGGGGGGAAATTCACTAAGCATTAACCTGTTGGAAAAACAATTAATCATTTAACAAATCTAATGATCCACTTGTGTGTGCACAGAGTTGTTTTTTTTATTTTAAGATAAGCCATTTTTCAATAAATCTCTTCTCTAAATGAACTTCCTCCCACTGAGGAGCCCTGGAGCTCCTCCAACCTGCACCGAGCCCTAACCTCAGGGTCCATCTCCTCGAGGGCCGTCTCCAGCTGTTTGAGCTCCTCTGCTGACAGTTTGTTGAGGATTTCATCTTCATCGAGATCCTTGTATTTATCCAGATCCTTCTTGAAGGACAACGCCATGGTACCAGCTATAGCTTGCTAAGAAACTCCGAACACCAGACTGCAGCCACAATGCTCTTCTCGGGATTACTGCTCCAAATCAGGAAGACACTACCTGAAAACAAGCACACACACACAAATAAATTTGTGATGAGCGGTGGATGGTGCATACATATCGTTTTATTAAGCTGACTCACAAAAAGACAATTTTAATTGCATGTTGTTAACTGAGATAAAGATTGTTTATCTCATTGCTGTGAACCAACACTTGATCACAGCTGGGCTGGATAATAAGGCTTTGGGATGATGTAATGATGGGTGCACACACACAGAGCTGGAACAAAGACAGAACTTTCTCAGGCTCAGACAAAACATCTGACCAATCCCATAAGGATCACCAACAACTCTTTGCAAATGGAAATTTTGAGAAAGTTTATAAAACACTATCAAGACAGAAGAAGAAACAAAGGAAGCTTATTCTAAGTAAAAATGAGGAAATGCATGTGTAGCTTTGTCTTTTGGGACTGAAAGGCTGTCCAAACCATTGCAGTTAAGTTTAAATAAAGCTCAGATAAGTGAAGGAGTTAGTGACTGAGTGTGTGTCCTTTCAAATAAAATCAAGAGGCAGTTCCCTCTCCCACGCCACAGTCCGAACACAGAGCGACCTCATGATTTTCCAAACTCCCTGCAGGACTCCACAGATGCTCCTTCTCCAAATAACTGTTGCACACTTTTAGAAACACACTTAAGCTTGTATTTTTGTCACAGTGAAAATAAAAACAGTTGTGCTCCTCTTTTGCAAGAAAAACAACTATGCATGTAGGTGTATATTCAGAATAGGTGTTCGTTCACAGCTGCTCTAGTAGTGTAAAAGTAAATTAACCGAGGACCTTCTTACAGTTGTTACCTATAGATTAGTGCCACGTCCATTATTAAATTTTGGCCGGATACTCAAGTTTGTAGTATGACTCTGTCCTCCTGGTAACTAGAAAACTGTTTGCAAGTAGTTGTACTGACCAACAGTCACCCTGATGATGAATGTGCAACACCCTCAACTGCACAGGTTGTCCAGAGGGAGGCAACCTGCCTGCAGACAATCGCAGTCTGACTCAGACTGTAATCACTCTCAGGTTGGCAAAGGTTTGCAAATAATTGCCCATGCAATCAATCTGAGTCAATCTGTGCCAGTGACACGACTCGTCTGTGATGAGTCTCTTTGCAATCAAGGACTTGACTCTCTGGTTGCTAGCTGTTTGGTTCTTTTCCTAAATAAACACAAGTCTGCCTGTGTCATTTTGCAATTAAATTACCACTCTGCAGTAACAATGTCACTACTTGTGACAATGTCACTACTTGTGACATTGTTACATTGTAATTTCTGCTTCAGATCCACAAAGTTCTGGCTGGACTCTGTGTCTAAACACTGAATGTAAATTTCTGTTTTGCAAACAGCAGACAGCAAATTTGCAATTTTTGGCTATCACAGTTAATAACCATATTATCACTAACAGATTTCATGTAATTACCAGCTAGCTAGCATTCAATTGCAGACTGATAACAGACTGTCTTCATCTTATTGCTGTTTTATTGCCATCTTGACACACCAAAGTTAACCTGAAGACAGCTGACTGTGAGTGGTCACAGACCTGGTCCCCCGTCTTCAAAGTAGCAATTTCAAAGGCAACACGGGATGTTTTCCAACCTATGGCAGCATCACTGTTGACAGTAAGGTGGTGAAACTAAGTTAATGGTGCTCCTCGGGTAAGGTGGTGAAGATGCCATTGGCCTGTAAAACCATGCAAATTTATAAAGTTCATTTTTACAAATTAAACACTTACAGAAGAAAATCCAAGAAACTGCATGAGAGGAAAACAGCACTGTTGTTGAACACAGCACTAGACTACAGCAGTAGTTGTATCTTAAAAAATTTTATCTCACAGGAAAGAAAAAAAAAAATCCCATGCTTCCAAATCATATGAAAATCACACAGCATGCTCCAAATACCACAACAGTCGCTCGGGCTGTGATCATGGAATGGTACTAGGATACGTTTCTCGTGACATCATCACAAGCTTTAGCTCACTCGTTTTGGAGGAGGAGGAGAGGAGGGTTATTGTTCATTTTTTATGATCAACACTGAGTGTGGGGGAAACGGGCTTTTCTGTGGCTGGGGGTATAAGCTGATTTTACGGCTTTACAGATGTCTTTCCTTTTACTTATTCTGGAATCACAACACTATTTATCCAGCTTTCTCTCACTTTCCACTTCACTGACAGATTTTTGAACACATTAAAAAAGACAGACAGAAGAGAAATGGAGCACGGAGACAGAGATAATGATGACAATAGGTTAGCTCAGGCCAAGCTGGAGACACTGGAAGGATCCATTAGTCCAATCTGACTGATTCCTTTCTCCTTCACCTCCTCGTCTGCTAATCCTCCAAGAGAACAACAGATGGCTCAAGGCCAACAACACTGCAAACCTGTCTGCACTCGCCTGTCCACTCAGGCTACACACAGAGCCATATAAATATAACAATTTAAATTCACCTGGAGGTTTTTTGTTTTTTTTTACCCCTGCAGCAGACACTAACTAACATTTTATTCTTGAAAATCTGTATTACTTCAACCATAGTTTCATGCCAACTACTCTGTGATCCAATTTTACAGCAAGAATAGTGACCTCATTCTTCAGCATGTTAAGTCAGACAAATGGAGAGATGTAACATATCTGTTTCTACCTTTAGCATTATGTCAGTTTCAGGCCAAATGTGGGGCACTATCCTCTTTCCAAAAGTGATAGCGTCTGATATCTAATTGCATACCTGCTGTGATACGATATCAGGCACCATCCCAGATATCCCTAGAGTAAATGCTATAACCTAATGGCAGCTACAACAAGACACATTAAGTTCATCTCAGTCAAGTGTAATTCTTGCCAAAGCGGTTTCAAACTCAGCAGGCAGAAGCTGCACAAATAGTAATTTGCAGCTCAAAGACGAACAGGAACAACTGACTGGTATTGCATTATTACAGAACACCACCCCAACTGCAGCACAAAAAGACTATAGTTAGAATGACCCAGCTATGCTACTCATGGGAAACAACTCTGTACTTCCACCTCCCACCTACTCTCCTCCAGTTTTACGCTCTGCTGTTCCTCTCCCCACCCTGCTGTTACTCACTCTGTGTGTGTGTGTGTGTGTGTGTGTGTGTGTGTGTTCAGTCTCTCCAGGTGCCTGAAAGTGTTTCAAATGATAGAAAACAGATGGAAAGAGACAGAGATAGAAACAGCAGGCTTGATCAGGCTGATACTGAGATATGTTCACTGCTATGCTTATTAAAGTAAAAACAGTCATAGATATAGGAGTCAGGAGGAGGAGAAGAAGTGTTTGAAATATGATACTACCAGAGTAATAGTTTCATTTTAAATTTAATAGCTAAAAAGCTAAGTCATAAAACCAAAACTTTACCTTTAGTCATCCACTCACACATTGTTTCCCAACAGCTCTTTTACAAAGCTGGCAAGGGTGAGACAGGAAGTGGGGTGTTACTCTAACAACCATACATGATTTGTGTATTCCCTCCGACCTCCCCGCACACTACATTATTATATAATGAGAACGGATTTGAGGAGTGGCCTACCCTTCAGCTCACAGGGGCTAGAGTATGAATACAGGCTCAAGAAAACTCATCACTTCTTTGTAAAAACTAAAGCCACCATTCATTACCGTGGCTCAGAGCCAGGTTTCACCCTTCAGCGAAAGGTATGCGGGGTAAACAAAACCTATCTGAGAAGCCAGTTTATCTGCAATACTGCAGTAGTGGCATAGCAGGGGAAAAAAGAAAAGTCAAGTCAGCAACCACCACAACATTATTATTTGGTTACAAAGCGTGATTCCGACATCCAGGAAGGAGGCCACCTGCCCTGAGGCTTAAAGGGAAAAAACCACAAGTACCCAAGCTGACGTCTTGGGCCACACCCTTCATTCACCACTGAGTCCTGCTGGTGAAACTACCATTGTGAACACACCAATAAACCCTCACGCTAAATCTTGAGCAAAGAATGTGTCAGAAAACTTGCGATACAGGTAAAATGACTTTGCACTTTAATGACAAGAAGTACAAAGTCTGCCCTTAACGTCTAACAATGGTGTGAGCCATCCCACCAAAGGTATGTCCTTTAAAAAAAACAAATCTTGTCTCGGTCAAATAGAGAAACACAAGCACTATTCATACCCTGTTTCTAATGAAATGTCTGGCTGCCAGGGATGGGCAGCTAACATTATATTGGACCCACATTCTGCATAGCATTATCAATACTCATACTTACAGAAGAGAGAAGACCCCAGGTTAATCTGCACGAAGACCACACACCAAACAGCACTGCTCTAACATTATAAATATCAAATATGCTACTTTTGGTGAAAACGTAGTTGTTCTCATCTTCTAGAGACACAGCGGGCTAGGGAACGGCGTTAGCTAACCCGTTCTTGACATGTTTATGATTACCACGCTGACAGCAGCCATAATGACTGTAATTAACACCGCCTAGCAAAATCCACCACACTTCAGTTCAAGCCAGAACAAGCGGTTTATGGGGCATTTGCTCTGCTAACTTAGCTGCATTTATCGGACGGACTCTACCATGGGAAACAGTCCGATGAAATGTAGAAGCTAACGCGCTAACCTTTGCAGTTCACTCAAGTTGCTAGCCGTTTAGCTGCCACAGAGAATATACTACAAATGACAACAGGCAAAGCTATACAGCTGTTCATAATGAGTGATTTCCAACCTTAAACAGTTGTCTATTTCCTTACCTGAGGCTGATGGGACCTAGCTAGGGAATGTCCAAATAGCACCAGTCTTCCCAACGCGATTTCTTCTGTGCTTGACTCTTCACTCAGCCTAAGGGCGGTAACACAGGAAAAGAGAACCGAACGGTATATGAGTGACGTCTGGTTGAACCAATAGAATGGTAGTATCCCAAGCCTCAACCAATGATACTAATGAACCCGCCCTTTCTCCTACAAGAGACCAATCAGATGAAATATGGAGGAGGCAAACTGAAATAATAAATAAAGCGAAATAAAATAAAACAAAATAACATAAAATGAAATAAAATGTATCTATTTAAACTCTATTTGAAAAATTATATATTTTTTAAAATGAATTATATAAGGAGGGATTATTTTGGCCAAATTTAGACAAGAATTGAAATGCACTGAGACGCAGAGATAAGCTCTGGATGATTGCCACTGCTAGTCATCATGATAATTAAATATGACGTCTTTACAATAACTGGGTAAACACCGCCATGTGTTGCAGACTTTAAGAAAAAGCTGAAAGCCACAGAGGGGGAAAAAAAAACCCAAAAATTTACAGGCGCATGTTAATTTAAGATGACATCCTGCATTTAGATTCATATTAGTGTATAATGCTTACTATTCTATATTTTATCATTTATTCTCACTGTTCCACTATTATTAGATTTCGATGCAAATCAAACTCCCTCTCCCTCTTTCATGCAAACACACGCATGTGCACAAAGCTCACACTGTGTACACTAAAAGTCACACCTTGCGCAATTCTGTGTACCCTCTTGGCTCACGTAAAACTGTACACGCGCTGTAATAAGATGCCTTGCCCGTAATACAAAAGCTTCAGCAAACGATGGGTGCTGAGACATGCCTTGGTTCCCTATTTCCAAAATCTGTTAAGATAAACAGCTCAAGAATTTGAGCTGCACTGAGGCGCAGAGAGGAACATGACTTTCATGCAATCAGTTTTTCTTCATTCATCAACACATTGCCCGAGAGAGGGTTAACTGTAAGATGTCAGAGCACTTGGCTGTCATTATGATTTGCTCCAGTGGTGTCAGACATGAGCCCCTTCCTCTAAGAAACAAAACAATGCAGGGTGGAGCAGATTTCACATGGATTTTTGCACAGATGTTATCTGAGAGGAAAATAAGCCTCACTGCCTCAGCATCTGGAAATGAACAAAGGTTAATAAAGGTTTACAGATGCAGTCAGGTGGCTCCCAGCACTGACACTGACACAGTAATTCAACCAGTATAGGCAGAAAAACAAAAAAACAAAAAAAACAGAAAGGCAAACCAGCTGGTAAATGTACATTCAAACTTAAATTATAACTAAACACCACTCTAATATTCCTATCGGTGGTTTTGCAAGTCTGTCATATTGATGCATTCATAAATTCATCAGTCATGCTTTTTTGTTTTGTTTTTAAAGCTCTCCACAGCATCACAACGCCTGTTGTTATAAAGGAAACAATAGCGTCTAGTGCCACACAGCTGCTATTTCCACACTCAAAGCCACATTATATGTGTGCCATTGCACAATTTATTGCAAGCAAAGGAAAGTAATGATAAAAGACGAACAAAGAAAGGAGACCATAAAACACTCTGAATAGCCAGGTTTTAAATTTTAACAGACTTTACTATCTATATACACGTTTAAAATAAATTACACCCTTTCCTTCTGTTATATCACTGGCTACTTAGTGATTTTGTATATATTTATGCTGTGTATTTAGGTATCTGTTGGGGTGCTTCTTCAGCTCTATTTTTGTTTTTATTCCTTTGAAAAATGACTTTTATAAAAACATCGTAAAAGTCATTTTTGTAAAGAATGTTCGTGTTTATATATATATATATAAAGACGAATATCCATATTCGTGTTTATATGAAGAAGCTAAGCATGTGTTATGTCTCCCCCTGGCGGTTGATTATATTTATTACATCACTTAAGCATGGCTTGACCCGGAAACAAAATCTTTAAGCCCGGTGATTATATCCCGTGGGTCACGTTTTACTAGAGTTTGGAAGAAATGGCGGACATGGATGAATTGTTCGGGAGTGATGGGGACAGCGACAACGATCAGCGAGGTAATGTTGCCCGGTAACCGTTGATTATAGTGTTTAATCATCAGTTTGTGCAAGAGTGAGTGCCGCGTTGTGCGCAGCTGCGAAGCACAGGTGAACTTTAACGTGAGAGTGCGGAGTGGAACTTGACCATTTCACGGATGTGCATTATATCGAGGCAGACGTTAATAGCGGCAATGTGTTCAAAACGTTGACTTTGATGGAAACCATCGCGGGTGTCTTTTAACCTTCACCTGGTTTCACTTTTCTTTTTTGCGCTGAATCGGTTTTCTCTGTTTGGATTCACTTGATGTGTCTGAGACGGAGGGCCAAGGCTTAATTTGTTTTGGTGCAACCTGTGATCAGCGCTCATGCTTTTTAGCAGCGCGATTTCAAATACACATTTTAAGATCTTAAGAAAAACAACGTTGAAATTCCCTTTTGTCAAAATTAGAATTGTCTTCACGCACAAACTGGTGCAGCAAGTTCACTGGAACTTTAATTTCCACAGACTTGCTACTAAAAATGATTTTTACAGAGAGAAGAACAGTACGAGAAAACCGTACGACACTGTGTATTTCAGTACTCGCTGTTGATCCAGCCGTACATGAAATAATATTGTGATTGCATCAGATCATCCCATACAAACAACTGTCAGCTATAACAGTATTTATTCAAAAGGGTCTTAATATGCAGTGTGGGTATTATCCACAGACATAAATATATTATATTTCTGTATGAGACAAAGTGTAGAAAACTGCTTCTTTTTGTCCAAAAATAGTTTACAATTGGAAACTTTTTCTGGCATCACTCATTCTTTCCATAGAAACATTGTGATGGTGCACCCCGAAGAGACTTAAGATAGTCATACATAAATAATATTATTTCTTTTAAACCAGGCTTGCCCCCAGCCCTGCTTTGTTCGAACAAAACACTGGTATATGTAGAGTATGAGGATTTAAACAAACTGAGCTTCACCTTTTTAGTCACGCATTTCCCATTTGTAGTGTGACAGGACTGAATAACATCTGTTTGGCACTACAAACTGGAATAAATCGGACTGCTTTATCTGTTTGCAGAGTCCGGTTCTGGCTCTGGTTCAGACTCGGAGCAGGAGAGACCCCGTTCTGTCAGCAATGCTTCAGGCAGCGGCAGTGACAGCGAAAGAGAGCGGGATGATGATGATGACGACTATGAAGGCCAGGAGGCCGGCAAGCCCAGCATGAATAAGGTGCATTTTGCAGACCTCTTTCAGACAGCCGCCTAATCAGTCGTTCAGCTGTGAATTCAGGCGCTGAAAATGCTGCTTTAACTTCCACAGTGACCTCAGAGAACTATTTTGCTTTTGTAATGTTAATCTTGCATTGAATTGAGTTAATAAAGCTTCAACCTACCTCAAAGCATCTAGTGTGTTTATCCCAAAGTGAAGGTGTCCTGTGTCTGCAGTAGAAGGACTGAGGTGCGTGTGTGTCTGTGAGCACAGAAGGGGGAGAGAGGTGTGACGATACAGTCATGATCTGCATCTAAACTTACTCGTGTGTCTTCTCGCTAACAGGAGCTGTTTGGAGACGACAGTGAAGATGAACAACACAGCGGCAGCGACAACCAGTCTGAGCGCTCGGGGAACCAGTCAGATGCCAGCATGCGCTCAGACCGCGGGGACAACGATCACTCCGACGCAGAGCAGCACAGCGGCTCGGAACGCGACCATCGAGATGAGGACGAAGACGAGGAGGATGGGGGTCACCGGTCGGACGGAGGAAGCCCGGCTGGCAGCGGGATGTCTGGCGGTGGGAGCCCTCATTCTGACAGGGGCAGCGTTCGCTCAGACAGAAGGTACGACATCTCACACAGGCTGCAGCTCACTGTTGTTGAACTGAGGTCATTGATGGCACAGAGACCGGGATGCTAAAATGTATCTTTTCTAGTTTGAGAAACGACATCATGTCTTTGATCTGTGATAAGGAAGTCGATGGGGGATTAAGTGACTTCCAGAGGAATCAAAATCTGAATATATGTTTACTGCGTTTGTTCTCATTCAGTATTCACAGTGATCCTGGGACTCCGCAGACTGGCCCCGGCACCCCTCACACTGATGGCGAAGCTTCAGGGAGGGAGAACCAATCAGACGATGAGAAGTGGTGCGGAGGAGCTCAGAGCGACCAGTCGGAGGACGAGGAGGAGAAACGCCACTACTCTGACGAAGAGGGAGAAAATTCTGATGACGAGGGACCGAGGAACAGGAAATCAGGTACATCCCCAGGATCTGCCGCTGAGCCGGCCTCCAGCGTTAATCTTTTTACACAGTACATTTCATGGATTGGGGCCATATGTGAACATTTTATCCTGAGCTTAAAACTCAGAGGTTAATATGGGATTAATTTTTCACACAGACTCTTTGCACGAGGCGATGAACTGTGTGTCCCGTGCCTCCACTATAACGTGACACGTGGAAAATCATACATAAAATTTCTTGTTTTTCAGAGTCTGCAAAGGGAAGTGACAGCGAAGATGATTTCATCGGACGGAAACCCAAAGCGAAAGCTGCCTCCGATTCCGATTCAGACAGCGATGCTGAAACCAAAAGTAAGACCTAACCTTACTGGGTCAACGTAGCAGCAACGATTTGACTTTTATTTCTGCTGCTGAATTTGATATTTTTATGGTACTGAAAGTTATCCGTACTCCTCTATAGCAAAGAAGACCGCAGCAGATGACCTGTTCGGAGAAGCGGATGACATCTCCTCAGACAGCGATGCAGAAAAGCCCCCCACCCCGGGCCAGCCCCTGGTATGTGTCTGTTCTGTCACCCTCTTTCTTCTCTACACTCATCATCAAGCTCTAATCGAGTCCTTTTTATACGAGATCCAAAATCCCCTTTTTCTCTGAGCCTTTCTCTAAGCCTCTCTGAGCTGATCCCTATTGTCATGGGTCACTGAAGCATACAGTGTTTGTTGACTTGTTCGTAATGTGTGTGTGTGTCTAGGATGCAGAGGATGGGATAGAGGGGGAGCAGGCAGAAGAGGAGCCCGCGCCTGAAACTCGTATTGAAGTAGAGATCCCAAAAGTCAGCACTGACCTGGGATCCGACCTTTATTTTGTCAAGTTGCCCAATTTCCTGTCTGTGGAGCCCAGGTCAGAGCCTGTGCGGTGTAGACAAATGGACAAAATATTTTCACTTGATGATAAGCTAATTAGATGTTTTTTGACGCTGTCTTTTT
>VOQK01001920.1:4631-19042 GCA_015052645.1 Benitochromis conjunctus
TTTGCGGCAACAAAGACACTCTGTCACAGGCTCTCTGCGTTACGTGCCGATGAAACCGGAGATCTTAACTGGAATAAGGCCAGCACTCCAGGCTACGTGGGTGTGTGTGTGTGTGTGTGTGTACAAACGTAGCCTCTGATACTACTCAGGCTACGTGTGTGTGTACAAACGTAGCCTCTGATACTACTCAGGCTACGTGTGTGTGTGTGTATGTAGAAACGTAGCCTCTGATACTGCTGAGGGTTTCCCTTTATCCCGTTCAGAAAAGTAGGGTGAAAGGGACGAGAATGTCTGCTGCCTCTAAAAACACGTGTAACTGACTGTACTAATATTCTGTTGTATTTAAGAAAATAAAGTGTTACAGTACCTTCAGAAATTCTTCTATGTTGTTTGTACACTCATTCACTCATGGAAATATTGTGAGTTTGTTACGTTCTGTAACATGACCCAGGAGAGAAACTGGTTGGAGTTCTTCGATATAAACATTTGAAGGGAAAAAACCCCCCTGACATTTGAAAAATGCATTGTGCTGAGATTCCATATTGTTTTCTTTCTTTCCTGTTTTTATTTGTAGAATTAAGATCTTTGTGAGTATACACTCACAGCCACACCAGATATTAACAACTGGCCAATCACATGGCAGCAATTCAACATTTCAGCATGCAGACACTGTATAGATGACCTGCTGAAATTCAAACAAGCATCAAAATGGTGATGAAAGATGATTTGCATGACTGAATGTAGCATGGATGGCTGGCTGGTTTGAGTAGTTCTGAAAATGCTGCTCTGCTGGGACTTTCACGCACAGCCATCTGTAGGGTTTTACAGAGAATGGTCTGAAAAAGAGACACTATCCAGTGAGCGGTCAGAGGAGAATGCACAGATTGCTTTGAGATGATAAGAAGAATAAGTAACCCAAATAACCACTTGTTACAACCAAGGTATGCAGCAAAGGTATGTTCAACCCTGAAGCAGATGGTTTACAGCAGCACAAACTGGAAACTGAGGCTACAGTTTGCATGGGTTCACCAAATATTGGACAAAAAAGACTGAAAAAACACGGCCTGGTACTGGAGTCTTGACTTCTGATTGGACTACAGGTACTGATGGTGAATTTGGCCTAAAGTTGAAACCATGGATGCATCCTGCCTTGTATTTAACAGTTGGTTGGCTGGTGATGATGGTGTAATGGCACGGGGGATATTTTCTTGGCAAACAACTGAGAATCGTTAAAAAGCTACAGCCTCCCTGACTATTGTTGCTGGCCATGTCCATTTCTTTATGATCACAGTGTACCCATCTTCTAATAGCTGCTTACAGCAGGTTAAAGGCACTAAGTCACAAGGCTCAAATCATCTCAAACTGTTTTCTTTAAGATGATAATGAGTTCACTGTACTCAACTGGCCTCTGGATCTCAATCCAACAGGACACCTTCAGGACATGGTGGAACAGGAGATTTCCATCCATCCATCCATCCAGTCGCTTCCGCTTATCCTTTTCAGGGTCGCGGGGGGTGCTGGAGCCTATCCCAGCTGTCTTGGGGCGTGAGGCAGGGTACACCCTGGACAGGTCGCCAGTCTGTCGCAGGGCTAACACACATACACAGACAACCATTCGCGCTCACACTCACTCCCGCATTCACACCTATGGGCAATTTAGAGTTTCCAGTTAACCAATCCCCACTAACTGCATGTCTATGGACTGTGGGAGGAAGCCATCATTGATCCGCATATGACGAATCTGCAGCAACTGTGTGACGCTATCATGCCAACATGGACCAAAATCTGTAATGAATATTTCCAGCATCTTGATGAATCTGTGTCATGAAGAATTACAGCAGTTCTGAAGGTAAAACAGGAGGTCAAGCCCAGTACTAACAACATGTAACTAATGAAGTGGACAGTACATGTAATTGTACTGAACGCAAATGTAGTTTACATCACCAGAATACACTATGATAATATAACATAGTAATATAAAATGCACAGAGTACTGAATCTGAACTACAGATGCTGAGACAGAAAAAGTAAATAACATGCAGTAAAGACACATGCTCAACAATGGAGTCATTTCTCAGACACACTGTACCTGCTATTGTTTATTGTTCTATCACCAGCAGAGGGCAGCGTTGTCGTTTGGTGAGAGTAGCCATATGACAGCAGCAGTAGCACTACAGCATACTGACTTGTCTCGTGTTAGGTAAGAGGAACCCTGAGGATGTATTCATAGGTAACAAAAAAAGAGGCATCATACAAAACCAAATGTTGTATATATGTCATGGTTTATGTTTTCACAGTAGGTTTGCTTTCTCCTGAGAATACTTTTCATCCCAATAACCTTAAAATAGACAGAGTTATCCACACAGAGGTATATAGGTATATAATAAAGGCTGTGGGAAATGTGAAAAAAAAACAAACCAAAACCCTCCCTTAACTTAAAAGGGCTCTTTTGTAATAAAAGTAATAAATGCATGAAGACCAAAGTAATGCCAAATGTGAATTAGCTCATTAAAAACTGTTAATAGGATTAACCCTGTAAGACCTAACCCATCAACACATAACCTGAACATTCTGATTTTTTGGAACTGACATGTTTATTAACCCTTATAACAAAATGCACATTTTTTATTTTTGCTATGTGTATGATATATATTTTTTTATTATATATTTATTATATATGATAAATACATAATAAATAAATTAGAATAAATAAAATAATATATAATAAAATAAATATATTTATTATATATTTTTTGTGTAGAATTTTATACATTGGGTGTTTTTGGCAAATAACATTTTGAAATTATAGCCGGTATTGATCATATTTATGAGGTAGAGGTCTCAGAATCTCACGTATCAAATATGATACAAAGGGCATTATAGGGTTAAGAAAAACTATAATGAGATTATAGAGTAGATTTTGAGTCTAATACATAACATACTGTGGTAGAAATATGGCAAAAATATAAAACAGGTGGTTTTTCTCATCTGTCCAGGTTACAGGCAAATCAGAGTAGCACACAATATCTTTAATCTTGGACACAGAGCTGTGAACAGTATCTAGCTGGAAAACATTTTCCAAAATCTTTTAAGGATTGTTTTGTTATTGTCGTCACACAACAAAAATGAATCTTTCCATTAGGGGGCACAAATGGTCTGCACATCTATTTACATCACGGATGTATAACTCCACTTTAAAATGAAATCCATCAAGGCAAGTTTTTCTTTCTTTTTTCAAAATATGTTTTGTAGATAGTGATACCCACTGTTGTAATGAAACCCAAAACTCATTACAGGCCATCTGCAGCCAGGATTACTGAACAACAGTCTATGCTACCTCCTTTTGTTGAATTAAACCTTCTGTGAAAATGAATAAAACTTAATTATTGCTGCAAACATTTGCTTAATAGACTAAGAATAATATTACACGAGTAAATCTAATGTCTTACATGCAACTGTTCATCTGGGAGCAACGGTTGGAGCGGCTTCCTGCTAAGATTGGACGTGGGTGGCACATTATGGTTTATATATGCATATGTATGTTCTGTATGTGTGGATTCAGTCTCTCGGGTGTTAACGCTTGTATTTATTTACATATGTCTGTATTCCAGTTTTTTTTTCCCACATAAGTTTGTGTGGGTTTGCATCGCATCATCCTTTTGTTATTTGTCAGTAGCTTTGGTTTATGATGATTAAGTTGCCTTATACATCGTGCATTCATATGAGGGAACTATCTCATCAGGCTCATCCTCCTGTCTCTCGTCTGCCTACATGCATAACATTTGTACCCTGCATGAGTGGAAATTCACATCGTGCGCTAATTAGAACATCTCTAAACTACTATTGAAAGGAATCATTGGAATTTAAGGTCGAAATGGGCTCTTGATATATCTCCCTTGGATGTGATTAATTCACAGTATTACACACTCAGACGGTCCTAAATCAAATGGCAGAGATAGTGATAATTGCCTTACAGCCTGCTTCCTGTCCTCTAACTATCAATTGCTTCCTCAGACTCCATCAATTTTCATATGCCTGCTTCTGGAGCAGCTCACCGTCTCTCTCCCGGCTTCACTCTTCTCCATTCCCTGCCTCTTGGTTCCTCGGTCTGCGAGTTGCACTACAAAGCTATTTCTTCTCTTCTTCCCTTTCTAAATGCTTCATTTGCTTTATATGATTTGTATCAAGGTTACCAAGGCAATATGGGGTGGCCTTGGTCTCACATCATGTTTTGTAATTAAAGGTTTGACTTGCTAGAGGGAATGGCTTTGTTCAGAGTTATTAAATCGCCTTCTCTTTTTGCCAGGTGACAGACAGCCAACTTCTCTCCCATCTCTCTTTTTTTGATGAACCTCTTCTGTGCTGCCAGGTATTTTGTTCCCATATCCTTTGTTATTGTGGCATTTTCATATGGTCTCTTGCTTTTGTTATTACTTGGAGAAAAGCTTAGGGAAACTCACTGTGTTATGAAGGATGTAATCATATAAAGAATGGAACAATGCATTATCAGACTGTGAATTAGAAATGAGTCAAAATGGAAAATGTAATACCTGTTCTCCAGTCCCTCTAATGTACTCATAAGTAATAATGGCACGGTGCCACTGCATGTAGACGCTGCACAGGTGTCAAATATTTCTCCTCTAAAAGCTAGTTTTATCATAGGTGTGTCTTTACAGTATAACCAATGGTTTATCTGAAATCATAAAAGTCTATTAAAAAGAATGAAAAAAGACTTGAAATATTTAATTGGTCTAAAGCAGCGATGGGTTATTAATTTTTATCAGGAGGCCATATGATAAACTGGGACTGTTGTGGAGGGCTGCACCAACGAACTTAATTTTAAGCAGATATTAGTTCAGCTTATTAGTGTGGCCCTCCACAACAGTCCCAGTTTATCATGTGGCTCCTGGGAAAATTAATAACCCATCACTTCTTTAGACCAGTTAAATATTTCAAATCTTTTTTTTCAGTCTTTTTAATAAGCTGAAATAAGACCTGCGTAATATTTAGTTTATTGGTGCGGCCCTCAACAACAGTCCAAGTTTCTATTGTGGCCTGCCCTGGGAAAATTGATTGTCCATCCCTATTCCAAAGGGAACAAAAACCACACACTATTTTTCATTCTTATGTTTAATATTCTACCTTGTCTATTTTTTTTTATTGTTTTAAATCAACATATTTACATACTTGCTAAATATCCTCAGTTCAAGACTGCAAGCCTGAAGAAATGCGGGTTTCATCAGGAATGCCATCCCATATAGCCAACATAAGTCACTGTGACAAATCAAACATGTAGATCCATCCAATGTGATTACCCCTTGGAAAAGTAAGGGAGCAGCAAAAAGTGCCTTTTTCTTTTTTAAATCCAATATTCTTGTTTTTTTAGATTAAAATCAAGAATTTTTAAAACCTTCCTTGCTTCTTTCCTGAGAGTGAGGTGAAAGGACAGCAAGACGTTAGCCTAGCTTAAAGACCGGAAACAGAGAAACTGCTCCGCCTCCTCCTTCTGAAGGTCACAAAATTCACTGACCTCTAAAGCTTACAGCTAAAGTGTTTCGTCTTATTAATTTAATCAGTACTTTTTTTGTACGTTTGCAGGTTAAACTAGATATAGTCTAAGGTTCTGGTTGGTGGCTTTTATTGTACCTTTGAGTAGGCCAGGTTAACGGTTTTCCCTGCACCTGAAAATACTGGTTCCAGTACCACATGACAGATGGGAGAACTATTCCTCATCCTGTTCCTAAAGCTCAAAATAAAGAAATCAGCATTTTTCCCATAATGTTTTTGACTTATATTGTGCAGTCACATGCTCATCAGGTGGTCACATCTGGAAACAGATGTGCACAGAGAAAATGTGCCATAGCCTGTTTTATTACTCATAAGAGGGTTACTGTAAATACCAATCTAGATCACACCACCAAAAGACTACAACCCACTGCCATTTTAAAAATGGAGTTTTACAAAGAAGCGAAAGGCAGTGTACACACACAAGTCTAAAACACTTTCGTATCGCCTGCATTTTTCTGACTAGGCCCATCTTTTACAATGTCTATGGCAATTTTTGAATTTGCACCATATAGTCAGATATTTACTTTACTCTGATATGGTTTTATGTATGGTGCCAGCAAAAATATTGATTACTATATATTGTACTTTGAGTTCCATTTTCTATGACGATGAAATCATTTTCTGGGTTTTTAAAGTTTAGCCTGGATTCGGATTAGAAACGTTCTTTTTTTTTTACTTCAGCCCTGTATGCTATGCACCACAATCACAACTCTGTTCTCATCGCTAATAGTGCTTTCTGCGCTGTGTTGAATGTCACTGTGTTCCAGTGCAGCATTCAGCAATTTAATGTACTTTACAGTGTTTATTCTGGTATTTCTAAGAATGTCTGCAGTTTTTCTTCATCAGTCACCCTACTGTGTATTGGTAAGAAGACTGTGGTAGACAGATAAAGGCTTTAAGAATAAAAAGCATACAATATAGATAACAGGGTTGATGAAGCAAGCTTTAAAAGCAATTGCGAGGCTGATGATCCCTCTAAAGTTACACAGTGACTATGTAACTGGCAATGCTGAGACTGGCTCATTGTATACTTATATGCTAATACGCTCACCACTAAAGCAGAATGCAAAAATAAGTCTTTATTTTAATAATCACGCAAACACTGCATTGTCCTTGCTAGCACTGATACATATATATTGCAGCACCTCTTCCACAACACTGTCAGAATTTAATATTAGCCTCGTAGATTCAGTCTCTTCTAAATGAGACACTTCTTACCTCCTCTTCATCTTTGCAGTTGCCTTGATGCTACTTGCTTCACCAATCAGCTCGCCCACTGATCGGGCCTATTCATCATGAGCTAGTTGAGGAGATACTGGGGGCTGGGAGAGGTGAGGAAGAAGCACGTATGTCCTATCTGAAGGTCTCGCTCCCTCTCTTGCCAGAACCCGGAGCCGCTCAAGGATAATGAATTCCCTCCTTCGACCCTTTAACCTCTCCGTATACAGCTGGGTTACAGACTCCAAACACATTATACCCAGATAACCAGAAAGTAGGGAACTTTAAGATGCCTGGACACTGTGTTTTTGCTCACAGCAGGCTTGCGCTAGAGCAGCTTAGGGGGTATATAGAGTTGTTTTGTGGGTGTTATTGTTTGAATAACCTTTTGCTCAGAGTTGAGTTGAGATATGACAGCCCATACTTCATGCTTCTGCAGCGCAGTTACTTTACTGTAACCTAAAGCGTTGTCATCCGATATTGGCTGTAATGTTTGCAATACCTTTGCAGTGTCGCAATTATAATCCCTTGATTTGTTGCTTTTCGAGGAAGTCAGCTTCCTGTTAAGACTGCATGCACAACACTGGAATGCGGCCACAGTGTATGTGTCAGCGTGGCTTATTTAAAAGATGAATAGAATATGCAGTTGCTTGTTATGTTTCCAACTAAATATCAAGCCCACACCTAATGTATCTTTTCACATCTTATTTTCCTACCAGAGAGTCTATATGTTCCATTTCTGAAAACCCATCACCTGTCAAAGAGTCCTCCCTTCCTCTTCCTCCCGCATCACAGCCAAAGTATGAATTTTCTCAAAAGACTCCAGATGGCTCGGGATCATTTTGTTGTGGCCCATCTGCATGCTTCCTCTGCCGATCTCTGTTCCTTCATACGCAGTATTCAATTACACATGCACCTGCAGCGCTGGTTTCAATTTTCAGACGGAAGTACGAAGAGGCTTTTCACGCTTGTTGCTATAGAAAATGAGAAGCCATTTCAAGTTTCTCTGCAGTCGCTGCTGTTAATATCTTTAGGGTTTTCTATACTGTAAATTACTGTTGAAGAGTTCTTATGATGGATTGGTTAAAATGACTTCCCTTTTCCTCTCAGTGAATGATGAAAGTCTCGGGCAAGACAGAACAATGCTCTTTCTGTAGATGATTGGAGTTATCTGTTTTCAGCGATAGCTCCAAATGTAATTCTTGGATTATGCAACTGGATGGGCTCAGTTATTGTTGTGACTTTTTCAGGGATTACATCCACACCAAGGATTAGTAGCAAAATTGTTAAATTGAATTTTGGGGAGGTACAGAGACGATAAAGGCAAATATTGCTATGTGGCACATTGCCTCGGCATCGTTAAATACAGTCGCAGTGTTCAAAGAGCAGGAGACCCGAGAGCCGCTTGAAACTGGAAACCCTCTCTTATCCCCCTTTTTACAGTCTTAACCGGCTTAGTCAGCAACAGCTGAGCAGCCAAAGAATGACGGATGTTGTGTTTTTTCGATTGTTAGGCCTTGCATTAAATATATACATAAAGCTTACAAGGATGCACTACACTGTTGGACTGTCAAACTCATCAGCAGCTCTGTGTTTTCCGGCTTTGTAATAACCGTGGATCTGGTGACTCACCAGCGACACAGAATCTGAGGAGTTCTTTATCCTCTCTTGTTCTGGTTTCGTGCCATTCTCCAGTACTTTGCTCTCATTTGCCTATTCGTCAAACCATTTCCATATATGCATTCAAAAGGAGACACATCGACGAAAAAAAAAAGCTTGAGAATAAAAGAAGAGATTGTTGCTGTCATAAGGTATGATGTATCAAAGACTTGGTTGGTCCAGAAATTTTTTTTTGCATCTTAAAGCATCAATACTGAAGTTTTTTATCCTCACAAATTCTAATTTTGGAGACCAAAAGAAATTAAAACAAAGCAAAAAAAAGTTGTTATTATTATTTTTACTTAAATATGTTGAGTGGCCAGCAACACAACTCCAGGTGAATATTGTGTTATAGGTTTGGCTGCAGAGCAACAGAGATGGAGACCTTGAAAGCTGGAGAACATAGTAATAACCTGGTGGGGCTCACAAAACATGTCTGCCTGTCCTGGTGTTACCTAACATCAGTGATCCTGGATAATAGATACAGGCAAGAGGCATGTAATATAAAGCCTATAATAATGCAGATTAAAAAAAAAAAGTTGATTAAATGTGAATTTAATGATCTTGATTTCCAATGACAAAGAGTCCCCATGCTAGTTACCTATCAGAACCTTTAGAAATGAAAGTTTTTCTGTTTTTCTTCCTTATTTCTTTTCAGTGAAGTGGATTAGTGTGACAAAGTATCCTCCCTCTTTGCTTCAAGTATCTGCCCTGTGCCTTTATCACAGCTCCTGTTTTCTCAATACTGATCGCAAAGTTTTTGTTTGAGTTTTGTCCATATGTGTTGCTGTTTTTGTTAAAAAAAATGTTGTTTGTAAATCGCTGTGACAAAGAAATTACCTGATGCATCAGAGCAAAGCTGTAAAACACTATGTAAGGGGAAATTTTTACAGAGCCATAATAGTTTAGTTATTCAAACCTTATGATATCAGAAATAAAGACCTTTCTTTGTTGAAGGACCTACAATAGTCTAAACCTCCAAGTCCCTGTGTACATGTAACATGTTCGCTTTCTTATCTGTTGCGGAGGCGAGTTGGGAGTATTAACGGAATGATTGTGACGATATAGGAAAGAAGAGAACCTCCCTGCCCATCAGTCTGAAACAATACATATAATGTGATGAGTGTATCTTGACAAAATCTAAATAGAAGTGTCTGAGAGAAAACAAGAAATGGTTGGAGGCAGTGGCTGTGACTTGGAACTCCCAGCTCTGCGAGGCTGATAGATGGCTCTCAGCCCAACAACACTGCCACAATGACTAAATCACAGGGAGGAGGGGCGCGGCTGATAAAAACTCTGGGACTGTCACACTGTTTCTGATTAAGGTTTTCTTTCAGCCCCTCTGTTGTGTGAAAGCAGTACTTTTACACTTGCTGTGAGACTTTTTAGAGAGATCCCCGGGGGCCGTGAAGAACCTCCTTCTGATCCTAATTAACATGAGCAGTAGTTCTGTGAGAATATGACCCAGTGGGGAACGTGATGTGTATTTAACATGTTTGGCAAATAATCTAGGTGAAAATCGATGTTGAGTCTACATGCGTACAAAGGATTTTAGGTAAAAGTACTGATATGACCACCTAGTTTCACATAATTTCTCTTTTGTTAAGGGGCTAAATATAGACACATAAAAAAGCAGTAAGCCTTTTAAGGTCTGTAAGAAACAACATGTTGTGTAATTGCTGATAGATGTATATAAAGTTTGGCTGTATTCCATTTGCATCCAATCTGAAGATTAGAGATGTTGTGTGGAATTGATGCCAGTCCACAAAAACCCCAGCTGTAGATGTGTTGAAAGGCAGATGATATGCTTACTTCAAATAAACTCCTGCTCTGAAGATAACAGCAATTTGCATTTTTGGGTGGAAACTCAGGAGTACTTTATTAAAAAAATGGCCTTGAAAAGGATCACGATGTATTTTAAGCTACGCCAAGTGCGACTCTTTGTGGTTTAATGAAGCGCACACCCACGTGCACTTGTGAGTCAGCCCGCTTTGCTACAGCAGTCAGCTAAATTAAACTTGGCAGCAACAATTTTAAGATTATGTAGCTCTTAAAAAAACTTAATGTCTGTGTTTAAAAAAAATAGTTTTTTGTTGTCCCTCCAAAATGAGCGTGAAGAATATAAACACGGTACATACAAATTACACGCTTTTGCCCTGCGATGCAATTTAAACCGTTTCTTTACCGAGTTGTATGTAGACACGACATCGGTTCATACTTTGAGCTAGCTACTTTTTTCATGCTTAAATGATTCATAGTGTTGAGTGACCTATGAAATCAGTTGGGTTAACAAACAAAAAACATTTCTCTGAAAATGATCAGGTACAAGGCCTAGACTGACCATAAAAACATGAAAAAACAGCCAGTGTCCGAAGAAGAAATGCTAAAAAGACCTTCAGAATACCTGGAAATTATCATTAAAGACCACTTTTAATACAATTACAACAAAGTCTGGGTCCTTAGAAGCAAAAGTACTGTTGCACAGTACTGTAATTAAACATAACAAATACTCAATGTAAAATCTTTCAAATACATTGAATAGCAAACCAAAAACATATGTATTTTCCTTACAGTGCATTAAATTGGAAGTCTCTAGTGAAACGTTATTCAGATTCTTTATATGTAGGACATAAGCTTGTGTCCTTGTGTGAGCGCAGTCTTACAGAACTGCAGAGTCTAAATCTAAATCACAGTATAAACGATCACTATAACTGATGAAGGTCATAGTTTCCACGAGCACTAAACTGATGCACACGCTGAGCATGGATGTTGAGCTGTCACAGAGTTGTAAACAAAGACTGGGTGCAAAACGAATCTGCAATGCTTTCGATTTCTTTAAACGGACAAACTACTGATATCAAGATCAGTTTAATCAGCATGTGAGAGCAGCTTTCAAAAACTCCTGTGTTTCTGAGCAACGAGGGGAGCTTTTCAAGGTGATGCAACAGTGACGGCATCGGCGTTATCTCAGCTTGGACATAAGAACTGATACTTCAAACAGTCAGCGTTAGACGATTGAGGTGTGGTGCACCTGTTGGTCTACATTGTAAAATAGTGTAATTCAGATTTACACCAAATTTGAGGTGACCTTTTGGATACATGAGCTTTTTTTCTACTTTGCTATGAATACCACACATTATGAATAAGGCATAACAAACGGTTGGAATACTGTTTTCCTTTTGCTCACCCAGCTGCAAGATAATAAAGGACATACATTCAGAGATATTCAGTCAGTGTCTGGCAATCTTTACATTTGGCTCATGTCTTTCTCTTGATTAAAAATAAAAGCTTCTGAGTTTACAGCTGTGAGAACAACAGGCTTGGTCAATTATACTTTTTATGTCTTAAATCTGGATGTTGTAAATGATCAGATTGCGGTGTAGTTCAGACGTGCCTGTCACACCCATGGCCACCACCCGAAAGCCCAAACTCGAGTATATGTAAGCACAGATGGTAATGCAGTTGGAACACATATACGCAGTGAATATAAGCATATTAAACCAAGTGAACGAGAGGAAGAACAGATGCTGTATTAATTTACTTGCTGTTAATCCAATACTCAGTGGCATGCCACGCACTCCCCTCAGCACGAAGGTCTGCTGACATAGAATTGGTATTCTTCTGCAGGCACAACTTTCTGGGGTAAATATTTATAGAGGGGACTGGCATGAGGTGATAAGGAGTAGGGGTTCATTCATGATAACGCGGGGGGAATTTACACAGAATATTTAATCAAGCACTAGTTTATATCTCCGGGACAATAATGTTTCAAAGCTTTTAAAGGCCTACCTTGAAGCGTTTTGGCAAAGGTCAAGGAGGATTTCTACAAAGTTTTATTCACCCTGGAGCACAGTGCTATTTAGCGGCTGCATTCATAGTGTTGTAATAATCACTGACAAAAAAACAACAACAAAAAAAAAACGCAGAATATTTGTCCCAGAATACATTGTGCTGTGGGCTTACTGCTGAGCATAAAAAGCTATCTGAATGCACACGACATGGAAAATAAAAAGCAAACTTGCAGCTGCATATTCTGATATGGAAATATCACAGAAAGAGTTGTATTATGTTTGCTCCTAAATGGCCACTACCTCATTCCTTCAAAACAACAATTTTCCCCGTTTTTGACTTTGGCCTCGAGCTACTGTGTGCAAAAGGACGATTAAAAAAAAAAAGCCAAAAAAAAAAACAAAAACCCAGTCATGCTAACAACAGCGATTTCAGAGCTGCTGGTACTGTGACTCCATCCTCTGTGCAATGCTTAACTTGTGAATCTTTGTCTGCCACGTCAGCTACCATTTCTAATACCTCTCCTAATATGATACTCGTCTTCAGCATTCACATGGTGTGACAGAGAACACAGAGCTTATGCAGGAACAGGAATCAATACATCATTCAGACAACAAGGCCAATATTCACATGTGAATGAGCCTTCAGCTAATAGTTTTACTTCTAACATAACAGCTAAGAGCATGAATCTGAATCCTGGTGTGAGCACAGACGCTATTCAAGTGGCTGACTCTCAGTAGGTCACAAATTACAGCCTCTTCAAGTAAAACGCCGTCTCTTTCAAAACTTGAAATATATGTAAACTAGAACAAATTGCTTGCAACACACCATGTTTATATGTTAGAATAATCTGTTATCTGAATGTATGAAAACAACCTGACAGGTCAGGTAATGAGCAAATAGGTTGTTTGATGAAGCTGTTATGTGGTAACAAATGTAGCTACATTTTAAAGTTAAGCAACCCCCAACGGGCGTGTGAATAATTGCATATAAAATATGCACTGGTTTTATCACCTTCTGATGGGCTCTAAGTCACCCCAGAAATCTGGGAACCCAAAATAAAGCTTCTAACACTGCTGGGTGCCATGTATTTTAAATGAACGTGTTGCAGTAATCAGATTACCGTTATTAATCAATTGATATTGTTATGTCAAACATAACAAGGATAAGCACAAATATGTTTTGCACAACAGTTGCTTGACCTCAGATCTTGTAGGTGATAGGACAAAATGCACTTCTTATTTATTACACAGAAGGAAAGGCATGAGAAAGAGAAGAGCAAACTCAGAGACGACAATTCACACGTGCAGGTACAACTTTGTAACCCGAACCATGTTCCCTTCGGCACCCTAACCATTAGCTTTTGTGCCTAAATCTCACCAAACGCCAAATGGACATGAAGCGAACAGTAACTGGAAGCTAATGTGTATCTCAGACAGGACCTTAACTCAAAGCTACTAATTTTGCCGGCCTTTTAAAGCACTAATGTGTCTGAATGTCAATCCAAGGCTCTGACATCAGTTGTGACAGTAGTAATATGATCGAATTGATTGGCTGGAAATGCAATCTATGGAAAAAACAACCTAGGGTAGGCTTACACAATGTTTTGCTTCAATATAAATAATTTAATAGAATACCTTTATTGCTGATACTCAGTCAGCTGTAGCCCACAGAGCCAAGAACTGTTCATCTACTGATGATCTAAACCTATAATGAATTATTCCATAGGACAGCGGGGTGGTGCGGTGGTCGGTACCGTCTCCTCACAGCAAGAATGCTCTGGGTTTGAATCTGAACACATGTGCCCCACATTTCATGCCAGTAATAGGGCCCACAGTGACTGCATGCACTGGCATGAGATGCCATGAGATGGGGGGCCTCACACAGTATGCCTGCCTTAACTCTGTAGGAATACTGGAAGTAGACATACTATGTACAGATTAGACATACTGAAGGCAGTGTATCTAATCACAGTTATGCTCTTTGCCACACAGTTCTGTATGTCAGGAGTGTGCTGCACCTTATGGTAAACGCAGCCACAAATACAACAAAAAGCCTGTGCTTTCAATCACAGCACACCAGAATAACTCTGTATAGGCACGAGTGTATCTGCTGCTTCCAAAAGTTGTTCAACTAGCTGCAAAATAGTTTAACCAGGAAAATGTTAAGTGTGAGGC
>VOQK01001920.1:55503-66181 GCA_015052645.1 Benitochromis conjunctus
CTGTTTATTTGTTTTTTTTTTTTTTTTTTGGTTGTTGAAGCAAATGAAACTTGCTGCATTTCATTTTCCATTATTGATGTCAAATGTCTTTTTTGTACAGGGTGAAGTGTTCTTGAGCATCCTACATCTTAACCAGCGGGGCTCTGCTTCTTTGTTTCCCTTTAAACTCCCTTTAATTTAATGCACTGTCAGAAACACAAAATCGCACAACAAAATGAACATTCTTGTTTCCTCCACTATCAACTTCAAGCATTTCAGGGACGAGTCGAGCAGATTTCCTCTAAAGTGCATGCAATAACTTGTGATTCCTGCTCCAATAAATTGTAATAACTGTTTTTGTGTACTTTTTGGGGGGTCGCAGAAGCATATTAAACTCTGCATATTTCGTTTTCCATTAGTAAGGTCAAATGTCGTGTTTGTGCAGGGTAAAGTGTTCGTGAGCGTCAGACATGCGGGCTCTGCTTCTCTATTTCCTTTTAAAGTCCCTTTAATACTTGGCGCTGTCAGTGGCTCACAGGATGGAAAACAGTGCTTGCTGGAAAGGAATGATAATTAATTTTCTTACTCCCATTTGACAAGATTTTATTTTCAGTTATGGGGATTTTAAAACTCGGCACTCACTAGAAGAAGTGCTGCAGATTCACACTCTGAGCGCAGTTAATTTGCCTAGCAGCAAACCCCGATGACCCTGACATCCTCAACAAAATTCAAAAGGTTATGTTAGCTTCACGCCGGGCTCTACTGCTTAAAGAATATTACATTAAAACAGAAATTGCCTTTTTTGTTGTTGTAGATTTGCACAAATAAACCACGAGAGCAACCAATCAAAGAGGTTTTTATCGTGTGGTCTCCTGGAAACACAGCTTAAAAAAGACCAGCACCAACTTCAGTATTTCATATTGCATTCACTTTGAAACCCCACAAGTGTCACACTTCATATAGTGGTACAATTTCTAAGGCATCTGCACTAAAGGATTTCTTTACTGCAAACGCAGGTAATTAACAGGCCTGCAACAGAGTGAAATAAATGATTTACAGAGCAGATCATGAGCCCTGGGGCTGTTTGAGTTCATGAACTTAAATGCTGGGTAAAATATAAAAATATCACTGTTCTTAAGAAGGCAATGTTCCTCTCTAAATGTTGTTTGTAGCTCCTGACATTTCTTTCCGACGTTGCATAGGTTTGTGCTGTAAAAAAATATATAATTTATTCTGTCAAAAAGCCTCACAGCATGCTTTTTAACATGCTTACTGGTCAGGCTGCCAGTCAGGCTGTCACTGGATAACAAGGCCTCTATACGTGCACCATAAATCCATTAGTTTACACAGAAAGCTGTAATTATATGTGACACATAGATCTCTGTGGGGGACATAAGTGTCTGTTTGCTACCAGGCTTCATTCTGCCAATAGGAAATATTCACACTGTTATGGCACAGAGGAATTTATGTGTGCGTGTGTGTGTGTGGAGAGCATGAATGGATAGCTACAAGGAATGTATGATTGACAGTGAGTGCTAAAGACAGCAGAGCATCTGCATCACTCTGACACATGCAAAGCTTTCTTGCTAGTGTGCTGAACTTGACCTCTGTTGGTTGTAGTGTGATTGGGCTTTTAATTCAGCCCACAGCTGTGCAGCACGCCAGCAGTCGGGCCGTGAGTAGCAGAAACAAATGAGTGGCCACATAATGAAATCCCATCTTCTTTCCACTTACACAGCGCCTGCTTTTACAAGTCAGTAGGGTAGAGAACATGCTCTGTTTTAAGAAATGTGCGGAGTGGGGTGCACATGGAGATGAACATGTTTGACTTATTCTCTGAATTTCATGTTAAAATAGGAATGATAACTGATTAGGGTCGTTTCCAGTGAGGAAGAGGCATGTAAGACATGTCTGAGATGATTTTCGTGCCAATTTTGTGTTAAGGAATAGAGATAAAGCCTTTTCTGCAAAAAAAACCCTGCTACCTCGTTATATAAGACTACTATTAATCACCTGTAATAATAAATAATACATTATTTTGGGACTCATTTCTGTCCTTGCACTCTACTAAAGTTGATTTTGATGATGGTTCAAAATAATCCTTATTCAGTTTATTTCAATTCAGGTTTTGTTTCCTAGGTAACCCACTAATGTATTCATAACCAGTTCAGATGTCTTGCACTGTCACTGGAAGTTGTTCCAGTGAAGTTGTCCTTCAGGTTGAGGCGTCTTTGTCTCATGTTCTGCCCACTCTGTGTCACCAGTGGATATTTTGCTTCCAAAGGTGTTTCATTTCATATGGTCGCCAAGTCACTTCAGTGTGACTTGACTTAAAGATGTCCTCCCTCAATGACATCATACAGCGCCAAGAATGAAACACAACTGGTAGAAATGAAGCATTTAGAGCAATTTGAATCCTGAGCTTTTGGCTTACGGGCAAAACTTTCACTTATGCCAGAAATCCCCTTCAGCATTTTGTTGATGCTGAGGCAGAATGACAGCTGATGGACTGATATGGCATGCTACTTCCTGTTTACATTTGCTGTATGGATTGTTAGAACATGGCATGTGCACTGTGTGTGTTTGGTTTTCCGTGACAGCTGTCTGAATTGGCACAATGGACATAAATTCTATATTTAAAGAAGCACTGCATGTCTCGTCTTTCCCTTCTTACCACATTACCAGATTTGGAAAGCATTAGTTTCACCAAACTGTTAACAATGCTGAAAGAAGCAAACTTCCAGGTACTTAACAACAGTAATCATTGTAGCTGAAAGCATTCACACTTCTTTGGGCAGATAATTAGCATGTTCATTGGATTTTAAACACCACCAATTCAAATTATAGAGAGCAAACAGAAAAACTAGGGGACATATCATAGGTCATGCATCCATAATCTCTTTTTTTTTGTGTGCAGCTCCTGCTCCCTTTACATGAAAGCCATAAATTAGCTGATAAATGCTGAGACACTGTGAGCTGTGGATTTTGGCAGAATAACAGCATTAGCAGCTGCCTTATCTTTAAGTTCAATAAAGCATTGACAAGAGGTTTTCCATGAGTTATCTAGGGAGAGGCAGCAGAGCACAACAGGGGACATCAAGATGACAATGTTCATTGCAGGTTTTCATTAAGATCTCTGCAGAAAAGCTACGCTTTGCATGGAATATAAGCTGCCTCCCTCTTGTCCTATCATTTACTGAAGCGTGCATCTCCCACTGCTTTTAGATTAACTTTGTATTCCCGCTTTCACTGTTCAAGCAAGGCTTTCATATCATCCCACCTGGCATGTCGTTAACTCCTTCGGCTGATAAATGCAATTCACAGCTTCCAGTCTTCCTAATTCTGCAGCGCTGCACAAGCTTCACCATATGAATAAATTAGAATCAGTATCGCAAAGTTGCACAAAAGGAAGAGAAACATGAGAGCAAAGGTTTGAAAAATAGACTTCGATCAGTGCTTATCTCATCTCGGATCCTTTTCACCGTGTTTCTCTATTTCTACAGGATTCGTGCTTCACAGAGATTTCCATTATTCCTGTCTCTATGTTTTTTAAATGGCTGTTGTGACAGGTAGACTTTGGAACAGACCTCT
The DNA here is from genome assembly GCA_015052645.1 of Benitochromis conjunctus. Taxonomy (NCBI): domain Eukaryota; kingdom Metazoa; phylum Chordata; class Actinopteri; order Cichliformes; family Cichlidae; genus Benitochromis; species Benitochromis conjunctus. Next base: position 59,074 of record VOQK01001920.1, read on the forward strand.
TGATGATACAAAGCTATACTTTTTTTTTTTTATCCGTTCATGCTGTAAATTGGTGCTCACGTCTTCTTCCTTAGGAAGATGGAAGGCCTTCGTCTGAAATAAGAAGATGACTATTCTTGCATAAGGGGGAATTAATTTTCATATATTGTAAACGCTAGACAACTGATGCAAAAAAATAGAAGCAATTTACAATAAAAGACATTTGCTGCTGTTAGTTTGAATAAGCTATTGTGCATAATGTCTGACAGTACCAAATTCAGAATGATTCCCATGGTCCTGAAAAGCCATCCTAACATGATGCTTTTCAGTGCTTGCTTGAGATTGATCTGCATTAATGCCACAGTGATGGAGGATGTCCATCTGCAGTATCCTTATATTCTTATAAGGATTTCACTGAACATTATTTCTCCTCATTCTAATTTATGCCCTTATCCCTCTGTCCTTTTATCACTTTAAGGCCAGTGATGATTAGTAGCACTATTAGCTATTAACTATTAGGCACAAACTATTAGGAGGGTTACATCTAAACCTCCTGCTGCTTACTGCAGAGATGCAGGGATGGTTCTTCAGTCATTTGTTCAACCGGGTAAAATCCTCTGTCACTGATAATTAGGCCTCAGAGAGCCATCTAAAGACCTGCAGAAGGGAATGACTGAACAGATTGCCAGGACCCCTGAAAGTGTTTGTGAAAAACTAGATGTGTGTGTTTGTGTGCCGGACAAAAAAGCAGACAGACAGTCTGACTGGCAGACAGGAAAAGCGAGAGGAAGCCATTATCCAATGTGAATCTCCATTTTTTTCTCCTGCCAACCGTCTGTCCATATTTCACTCCAATGAATATCCCACCGATAAAACAATTAGACTAAGAGACAAATCGTGGGTTTCGAAGGCATTACTCGTGCCTGGCAGTAACATATTTCCACGGTTTCGCAGCATATTTCACACAAAGTCTTTAATTATGTACACAAAACATTTACATGGATACTGACAGTGCACTATCTGTGTCATTAAAATGGGCAAAATGCCTGCAAAAGACAAGTTATTAGAGGAATTGTATGTACACTCCTTTAGTGTCAGGAGGCTCGCTCTGGTCAATGGGAGCCTATCAGTTTTGTAGAACTGCTCATTTAGACCCATTTCCCTCTAATGACAGCAGCTAGAGGCTCATCCAAGCACACCGGCCTCCAGTGCGACACAGGATGTGATGCGCGACTCCTGTTGTATTTGTGGACAGGCTTTATTTGTCTCAGAAAAGGGCAACGGTTATATATCCAGACTCATTTTCCCTGCTCCGCTTGGGAGCCGGATGGTTAGAAGCATGTACTAACACCAACGTGTGCACCAAGATGCCGGCTGTAAATAAATCCTAGAAAACTTGTAAATAATTTTTTAAAAAGCTGATGCTGTAAAGTGTTTCACAAAACATTTCACAGCATAACTGCAAGAGAAACTGCTGTAACAGAAACACCAACAAAAATAAATGTAAAAAAGAAGAGCAGTAGTTTGTGATCTTCATCACTGCGTACGTCTAAACAGGCAGCCGTGGAAGCACAACAGGAAATGATGGAAAAGTAATTTTCATCTTTTGTCCCTTCCGCCAGGAGTGCCACAGCAGCTCGGTTTGCCCCCTGGCACATTCATTCAAAGATGAAGGGGCGCCTCAGCAGCAGCGTGATCCTAAACGCGATGACACAGGACTCTGCGGCTGATTCTTTGGACAGGTGCATGCTGGGTGATTTATGTGTGCGTCCTCTTGCAGGTCCCCAGGAGCAAATATTGACTGTTTATTTCTCCGAGCTCAAGGCAACAGGGAGGCAGCAATTTCTTTATTTTTTATTTATTTCTATTTTTTTTTTTAAGGCTTTAGATAAATTGAACCCTGCAAGATGCAAACGCACCTGACAGGGAACAATTTTTTTAACCCCCCCCCCCGACAAAAATGGAGAGAGAGAGAAAAAAAGCAACTTAATAGCGAACATTATTGATTTGTCATTCCTCTTCTCAGACATCTATACACCACAGGGATATTTCAATTACATAGGGGCTTTTGGATTGCTTCTCTCTTCAGCTTCCCACCAGGACAGGCCACCTGCTGCAGAGCAGTGACGGACACACGCAAATGTGTTCACCTTACAGCGCCTATACCCATACATACACTCATATCCACCTATAGATTTGTGCATGAACTCACCGAACCCTCCAGGTATTCCTGTTTGTTATTCTTTTTCTTTTTCTTTTCTTTTTTTTTTAGGAAATTGTTGAAAAATGTTAAGTGTATGCACGACTAATACAAGGGCACGGTCAAGGTTAAGTCAGGGAGCCGTGAATGGCGTAAAACCAGAATGTAATTAAAAACATAACCTTGAATTGTCCTTTAGGGATATAAATGATGTGAAACACCTAAAACTCGAACGTGCTCAGTTTGGAGGACCCTGTTTTTTTCCCCTCGTTAATTTGCCCTTTACTGGGAAATAGACTGCACAGATTTCTATCGGCAAAGTCTGCTCCTGGGGGAAATTGTGTTTAGCGTCGTTGGTGGGAGATACACGGGCTCACTCAACCTGAACAAACAATTATTGTACAAAGGGAGAGAACCAGGGTGTCCGAATGAAGCGCCCCCACATGCTTATGTTGAGTCCAAAAATGAATAAAATGGGGATTATATATTATTGAATAATAGGCACAAGTGAGCGCTGCTCCTTCTTAAATACGATGTATTAATGTGCCTCTTTTAGCCATTTTCTCATTAATGTGTGCAACAATGTGTCTTTGCACTTAAAAATTTGCCATGTTTTTGAATAAACATTTATTATATTGTATTCTTTGTACACTTTATACTGAAAGAGAGAAAATAATCTGAATAAGTTAACTCTGCTGTGCATTGCACCAATGCTGCAAGAACAAGTGCTTCCTGCGTGCGGCACAAAATAGTCAAAGTGTGGATTGAAGTGAAAGAAAAAATCCTGGCAAACATTGTTTAGTCACCTGTGTGACACTCTATTTTAATTTAGTAACAGGATGCATTTTGTTATTTTGGTGAATCAGTGTATGCACTCAGCAGCAAGACACTGTTGGCAAGCATGATTAAAGAAAATGTGCCACATTCCACACATTCAGTTTTTCTTTTACCAATATTTTTCTTCTCTTTTGTTTGCATTTTTTGATACACTCCTCTTCGTATCCAGCAGAGAAACAGCTCACTAAAAATGCTTCTGATCAATTAATTTTCTTTGGTTTTAGTCCAGATACAGTGATGCGTTTCACTGGCTGTTTGTTTTGTTCTTTGATTAACCAGAAGTGCTCATTAGAAACAATTACAGGTCTTTTCTTCACTACAAGCTGAAGTAAAACTTCATATGAGCCTTCATGGATCAGTAGCAAAACACCGAAAAGCAAAGAGTACTTTTGCAAAAAGCCTTGAAAAGCTTATGGCGGGAGCAAATAAGGATTTTATTACTACATGAGGAACATTTATAAACAGAACATTGAGTTCTTGTATCAGCTATTCATAATGCACATTGGACTGTCCATATGTTCTCACCTGTATCAGGTTCAAGCTTGAAAGGTTGAATTCAGTCTCGCTTCCCAAAGCTGACAAATTCCTTCCACAATTAAACGTTTGTTAATATTTCATCAGTTTACAAACATAAAAGGTTTGCACCTAGAGTATATTTGATTTTAACCCGTGAAAGCCAAGTGTATCATATTTTTTGAGACGTTTCCTTTTCGAACAATCGAAAGAAATCGAAATAAATGGATACATTTTTATGAAAAAGGGTGAACAACATTTTAATGGTCTGCCCTGCCTCTCGTCTTATGGTAGCTGAGATCGGCTCCAAGCCCTCCTTCGATCCTGCTAAGGTCAAGCAGAAGAGGATGGATGGGTGGATATTTTCTTAAAATTTCTTCAGCAGGTTAACTAAACACTCTGGCAATTATTTCATGGTTCAGGCTTTAAACAATTAGCTAGGCTCTCCAAAGCCCTTTACCATGTGATTCTCTTTCACCATGTTCAATGTATTTCTCGATCCCGCAGACGCCAACAATATCCTGCTCAACGGAGATCAAACTACATCAAACAACCCACTAAATCAAGGCTTCCTGTCCAGTGGACAGTGATCAGTAGAACAAATCGCCTGTAGTGGTATTGATATACTGATATATCAAGTGCAAAGCCATCACTTTAATAGTTTATATTGCACTTATTAACTGTTTCTAAAGATGAGCAAATCCTTAAAACAAGTGCATCTTTAGGATCATTTACCTTCAAAAATTTCCCCTGACTTTATAAAAAGTAGTTTAAAAAACTCAAAAACAGAGTCTACAAAGGTCAGCATATACCTTTTCACTAGTTCTCATCAGCAGAGTGTCGGTTCTCAGCAGACTGCAGAAGTGTTTATGAGTGTTGAATATTCGGGCGGGTTGAGCTTGTCAAATAAGAAAAAATGTCTTTTTAGTTGTTGCCAACTGAAATACACATAATTGCATGTATAGCCCTGTAGTACTAACATATTTATATACTTATATACTACATATTAATATTCATGCAAAGGCTGAAGTGCAGTCTTGCAAATGTTACACTGACTGTTTGTTTATAAATCAAGTTCAACAGAGTTTAAATGATATCTAAAGCCTTTCTGCTAACCACTTAATGTACGATATCCCTGCTTTTTACAGTGCTTTCATCCTCAGCACAGAACGATTTAGTGTCCTTTACCAGAAATATACTACATTTTATGCAGTCTTGTTTATATCCTTCTTTAATGGAGCAATTTTATTATGAAGTCGATTTGGTTGTGTGTATTTGTAGAGCACTTTGAAACAGTGGTTTTAAAAGCTCCATAAATAAATTCGACTTCACCAGCTGCTTCTGATTTTCTATGTAGATTACAATTCATAAAAAAAACTTTTTGTCTCTTTTTCCAGGAAGAGGTGCATTTAAGGATGCTGACTCAACAGATACACAGCGCCAGCCACTGTGGAGAGATCACTCACAGAAATACACAACAGTGACAGATACCGTCTGGCCAACAGGGAGCATACTGTTCACAGACACATCCCAGTGTTTAGCAGCTTTTTGCCTTCGTCTCTCATCCAGTCAGTTTATTGTATGTGGCCAAAATGCACCATATTGATGCATATCTGCAACCAATTTCAGGTGCATTTGTACAAATGCATGAAACCCATTTTGCCAGTGACGTGTTGTCTGTTGGCTGTTGCTTATCTGCCTGACTTGTACTTTTTGCTAGTTTATCTCCCCGGAGTTTGAAACGGGCCACACCGAACACCAACTCACCAATAGTAAAAACACAAAGAGAATGCTAATAAAACTTTCATTCTGAAATCGTTTCATTTTAGGAATGCAAAACTCATTTTGTCGACATAAAAGAATCTTTTAATAACAGAACATTTGATAAGAGGCGAATTAACCATAAAATTATTTATTACACTTTAGGTAGACTCTGTTTTAGAACAGCAGCAATTCTTTCTTAGGGGCTATGATGATGGGGTTTTTTAATGTTCACATGGTTTCACTGAACCATATAATATGGTGAATGGATAAAAAGAAAAAATATCTGTGCTCACTGTATGAAAAGCGGGATATTTGTCACGAAGCAGATCTGTAAATTTCTGTGAAACGTCACAGCCTGTTGGAGTTGTGCAGGTGTTCACAAAGCTGTAAATGTGATTTTTTTTTTCATGCAGTGGCCACATTTTATTGTATAAAATCCATAAAAGCTCTGCAAGAAATACCAGCAGATGTATATTAAATGTTCAAAAACTGCATATCTGCAGATGTCAAGCACGTAAGATGCGGTGTGCTGGATGAACATGCCTGGATGTCCCTTTGTTCAGGAATATCTTATATTGTTTCTTAGAATGAAATACAACAATGATTGAGATGAGTGTGATAAGCAATGCTTACTGTATGGGAAACCTGACTTCTCAATGTAAAACCCATCAGCCCAGTATTATGACAAAGCGTGTGATAGACACACCAGTCTGCCATGTCCAGTGGCAAAGTGTGAAACGCAGAGCACGCAGAAATTGCAGGAAGTTGCAGTACTGACAGAGGGATATATTTCAAGTCAACATGAAAAGTTGTATATTAGTGTATTACATACATTTCTGGCACAGAAGGACATTGCAGTGCCCTTCATACATTTTTTTTAAATCAATACCAACTTCTTAGCATTAAATAAATTATGTCCCTCTGCTGGTGGAAATGGATACGGTGGACCAGTGTGTCTACCAACAAATCTAGACACTAGATGTGCAAAGTTTGTAATGCTGAGATCAGGAGGCAGAAAATCAATTTACTGTGATATTCCACATATACAGTCCCGATCAAAAGTATAAGACCACCTGAAAAATGGCAATAAATCCTATTTTTCATGGTTGGATCTTAACAAGGTTCCAAGTCGAGCTTCAACATGCAACAAGAAGAAATGGGAATGAGACGAAACATTTTTCTGAGCATGTAATTTATTGAAAACAACGCCTAAACTGAAACAGGCTGTTTTACAGCTGATCAAAAATTTAGGACCACCCACCCAAAAAACCCTGTAAACACCCCCCAAACATGAACTCAGTAATGAGTAGCTCCACTGTTATTGTTGATCACTTCAGAAATTTGTTGCGGCATGCTTGATGCAAGCGTTTCCATGAGGCGAGTGGGAACATTTCTCCAAGTGGTGAAGACGGCTGGATGAAGGGCATCTACTGTCTGGAACTGTGGTCCATTTCTGTAAGCTTCCCTTGCCATCCATCCCCAAAGGTTCTCAGTTGGATTTAGATCAGGGGAACACGCAGGATGGTCCAAGAGAGTGATGTTACTCTCCTGGAAGAAGTCCCTTGTCCTGTGGGCATTGTGTACTGTAGCTTTGTCCTGTTGACAAACCCAGTCGTTACCACAGAGACGAGGGCCCTCAGTCATGAGGGATGCTCTCTGCAACATCTGGACATAGCCAGAGGCCGTTTGACGCCCCTGCACCTCCTGAAGCTCCACTGAAGGAAAAAGCACCCCAGACCGTTATGGCGCCCCGGCCACTGTGGCGTGTCGAAAACATCTCAGGTGGGATCTGCTTATCATGCCAGTAACGTTGGA
>VOQK01001925.1:0-13631 GCA_015052645.1 Benitochromis conjunctus
CATATACACACTAACTGTCAACAAAAACACAAAGTAGATTTTCAATGAGTATAGTGACGGAGGACGAGTGGCAGAGGGTTGAGAGTGATGAGAGTAATCCTCTGGCCATGTAACAGAGATAAAGACACAGTGAGGTTTTAGCTCTACGCAGGAGATTGACCTCATTACAAGCACACAAACTATAGACACGGACACTCAAATATAAGCATGGAGCGCAAACGTAGATAAACGGTCAAATATAAATGTGCTCGGCCGCTCTCGTATTGTCAGCGAGTCACTCTGTAAAAGCAGCGTGCGTGTGTTTGTGTAATGAACAGAGAACAGTCCAACACTGAGTGAAGAAAAAGAGCACTGCCCACTCTGCTCTCACATTTATCAACAGTGTGTGTTTGATCTCTCAGCCACATCACACATGTGCCGTCCAATCAACCGCTGCCGCCTCCAAGGCCTCCTTTCTCACACACACACACACACACGCACACAGAGGAAAGCGTCCCACACACAACCCATTAGGACTTTTGATTAAATTTGAGGATAGCTCATGTATAAAGGCCATGACCAGTGCAACTTTATTCAAGTATGTGTGAGTGTGTGTACACGCGCCTGTGAGAGCGAGAGAGAAAAAGCAAAAATGAGCGACTGCAAAGCCTTCTAACCTTTGTAATATAGATCCTTACTACTGCCAAGGGAGGTTAAAACCTAAAAGGGTTCCATAACACTTCATAACTCTGACTTAAATGAAACAACTATAACTCTATAGCCATTAGTGAGATGCACGCACACACACCCACACACCCACACACACATATACAAATACACTCAGTGTCTTTAAAAGTTGGCAAGACAACCAAGGTCATTAGGTTTAGTTCCATTTTCAGAGAAATGATTTTGGCAGCTATAATCTGCCCGGTGACACTCGGGTTTGTCAGAATAAACAAATAAAGAGTGTGTACCCACATTAAGGAATCATTCCACATTGTATAGTAAGGTAATCAAACTTACAAGCATGTTCCTTCTGACCAGTTTGCAATAAAATATGGACAGACGGATTGGCTATTCCTTGTTTTTTGCAGTTCTAAATTTAACATAATTTGATTTTTGAGTGTTGAGCAAAACAAAGAAAGACGTCTTCACCGTAGGCTGCAGAAACATACAGATGATGTAGACACTCACAGTTTTACCTCTTTGCTGACTACATCCATATAATATTGTGCAATATTGTATTTACTCCCTACCCCTTGTTTTGCATATTTGCCACTCTTAAATAACCAGAGTGAATGAAACAATGCAGCTTAAATGATGATTTCACTTATTCACAGGATGAGAGCTGTCTCAGTTTCTGCTCCTCAAGAACGTCTTCTTGATATTCCACTGAGAGCATTTCTGACGAGGCTTTGGCAAACAGCAGATGGGTCCTACGTCAGGTCTTTGCTGGATTTTTCCCCATTTCTTAAGAACATCTGTTTTTGTTCATCTGCACAGATAGTGTTTTAGGCCTGCCACGTCTTTTTACACTTGTCCAATGTGTAAAGAAAAACCTTAAAAAACTTGACTTATCCATCCAGATTACCTTCTTTTAGTCATCTACAGTTAAATGTTTGTGCTCTCTGGCCAATCTGAGGCATTTCTGGAAGTTTGCAGACCTCAGTGGCTTCTTAGCAGCCCTTCCTCCTGTTTGGCATTGTTCGTTCAGTTGCCTGCTCATTGTCATTCCTGAGAACTTCTCAGAGTCTGAGGTAGAATCATGTTTCTCTTCCTGAAGCTGAGAAGGTCTTCCTTCTGTCTCTAGCACCTAAAATGCTTCAGTAAGGTTTAGTTTTCTGCCTCTTCTTTGGTGCTTTTTGTTAACACCAGTCTCACCATTTGTTTCCAAAGAAAACTGTGAGAACACGTTACGTCTTGCCCTACTTTTGTCTTTCATTGTTTCGATGTTTCAACATCTTATTCTAAAATTTAAACCAACACACTGGACTCTGAGAAGTGAGAAATGAATCAAGCTTAACATTCGACCATTAAAACAACATTTTTCGTTCAGAAATGCAAGTAAGCAATGACTGTCTATTGGCATCTTAATAATCAACCAAACAGGGTGCCGGAACCGGCTGATTTTGTACATGCTCAGCTTGGCCTTCGAATATGCTTGATAACGAGCAGTCCATTTCATCCATGTGTCACATGTGTACAGCAGCACAAGGAAGCAGTGGCTGTTGGCCAATGAGAAGTGAGGAAGGCACAAAGTGTGCCAAATCAAACCAAAGTGGAACCACCACAACAACATTTGAAACTGAAATTACCATCACCCAGCTGAACAGCTGAAGTCTGGCCAAAATTGGGTCCCAATTATCCCATTGTCATTAATAGATCTGTGCATAAAGAAATGCCCACAAACCTCGATGAACTGGATTTACACTGTAAAAAAGAAGGGGCTGGAATCCCTCGACGACAACACAAGAGCCTCATAGAGTCATATCGAAAACAATACCTTCAAGTTATTGCTGATTAAAGTGGCTCAAAAGGCTGTTGAATCAGGGGGTGTACTTAGATTTTTCTCCACCTATATGACAACTAATACCCAGTTTCCTTTTCCCAAGGCTGAGGGTACAGGATGGGATGGGCTGGGGAGGGGGTCTGATGTCCCCAAATAAAAAGGTTAATGAGATGAGCCCTCCCTCTGAACTTTTGCTTCTTGAGCATTCCATGAAACGAGAAATGACCTGCTTCCTGTTCAATTGATGTGGTTCAGAAATGTCCAGCAAATCTTTCGCAGCATGTTTGTGCTGCGCTTGTATGTTATTCTTGTGAGTTCATAAAGTATTCCTTGCAGTCGTTAGCTTGGGGTTAGATAAAGGCAAGCAAATCCAAGAAGAGTGGAAAAGCAGGGAATTAATTATCCTAAATGGTGAATGATGGTGCTGAGCTCCCACCAGTGAACAGTAACAATGCACATGTGGACCACATATGAAATGAAGAGTCACACAAAAGCGTACATTTTTACACATTCATTGAATAGTTTAATATAAAGCTTGTAGCCATAACTTGTCTCTGTACGCGTCCCTGTCATGGTGGTACGTCACACTCTGTCTGCAGCATACACACACTGAAACAATGATGCTGCTGTGTCAGATACATGTGCTCGTGGAGACTGGATGAGTGATTCCAGCTTAACACGCCCACAGCAGATGTCCAATCATCCTAATATAACAGCAGGAACAGAACAACACACTGGCTAAGACCTCAGATTAAAGCTAGCATCCCAGAGGATAAAACACAGTGGCAACGCAGCAAGATAAAGTGAGCTGCAGCAAAACGGTACATGTTCTACATGAATTGATAAGCAGAAATAAAACAAGGATATCAATATTTTTATGTACGTAATGAGGGGGGGGGGCTCCTCTTCAGAAAGACTTTTCCTCATTTGGGATTTTGATGATAAAGTCACTGTAGGGGTCCAGGATTCAGGTTTGCTCTCAATATTTCACCTGTCTGTTGCTACCACTGCAAAGGACAAACCGGTTGGATAACCCCAAAAATATGTCCATTTGAAAGAGTGGGGCCAACTGCCAATAAGTTACAGGAGCTGTAGAAAAGTACGGGGACTTTATAAAAATAATCTAGTAAACTGCAAACCTTGGAATTTGATAAAGAAGAATTCAATGTGGTGCCCTTGTGGCAACTTTTGGTAACTGTTTGACAGTCACTGGTTTTTAGTAGACGGCTGAAGTATAAGGAACTTTTCTTTGTTGTTCCTTTGTGCAAACCGATACACATAATTGGAGGGGAAAGCCTGAAACCACACCAAACCACTCCAAATCCAAGTCCTGCACTACTGTACTTGTTAAAGTCAGCCAACTTTTACCTGACATTTTATCTATTAAGGTCAAAATCCAGTTGATAATTGTGTCCTCTTCAAAGCGATATGACTAGCTGGTGAGAAACATTCTTGTCTCCTCCTACTACACCTCTTGTTCGGTCTCTGACCTTCTCTGAGGAAGGATCATCCCACTGTCTGGCACAGTTTGCCAAGGAAGCAGGAGTTATGAAGGGGAAATTGCAACTGGCAAATGGGCAGTTTGAAAAAAGAAAAAGGCCCCCCCAGGGCAGAAGTGGAGGGATAGAGAGGGGGAGAGGAAGAGAGAGAAAGAAGGGAGTGTGTGTGTGTTTTGGGTTTGTTTTTTTCTTTTGTTGGGTGGGGGGGCTAATACTTGAATATGACCTGCTGGTGAACCTTCGTTGTCTTTGGAAGGCAGCGCAGTCTATGATGAGAAAGCCTGTTACACCCCCCCCAACAATAGGTAATGAGTGGTAATAAGAGACAATGAGTAAGAGAGGGAGAGAAAGGGGTGGGGAGGAAGATGCAGATAATGCAAGCCAGACGCAGACAGAGAAATTACAAAGAACCAGAGAGGGGAAGAGAGAGCAGGAGCAGCTGCAGCAGGGCTGAAAGTGAAGCTGAGAAGGTGCCGGGCTGTGGAGAGAGCATCCTGGGAGTTGGGTGACGAGAAACACTGTCCGTTTGTGGCCACTGATAATACTTTCCATTCTGACTGGCTTTATGTGGGGGTCTGCTGTGTGTTTTTGTGTGTGTGGCGTGTGTGTGTGTGTGTTTACAGGCCTTGTGCGAGCTGCTGATTCCCCTGATTGCAGGCTGGCGCCCTGCTGGCGAGCCCCCGCGCACTGAAATTAAATCCACTCTGCTCCGTTATAAATTATAATGCTTTACAAACAACACCCCCACTGGGGAACACAGGAGGGGGGAGACGAGAGAGAGCAAGAGAGAGACTAAGAGAGAGTGGACGGTAATAGACGGAGAGAAGGGGAAGAGAAGGAGTAAGGAATTAAAAAAGATGAAGATAGAAGAAGATAGCAACAAAAACATGACCTTTTCTGGAGCTTTTTAATGTGATATGGATTGAAAACGTAAGATTCAGCTAATATAAAACACATCTGCCAAAAGCTGCTTTGTAAGCAATTAAACAGAGCAAAGCAATAAAACAGTGGTGTACAAAAAAAGATAAAAGATAATTGAATCAGGAAGGGCAGAGAAAGAGACAGAACTGCACTTAAACTGAAGTGAACCAGCCTTACATTTGAATAACAGACTTAAAATAAATGTGGAAGGCCTTACCTTAAAAACAACCATGAAGGAAAATGAGATACTCTTGTGAAAATAGGAAGAAAAGGAAACAGGACAGAAGATATGGATGAAATGTAGGGATACTTTTGGGTGGGTGGGTCTAAGGTGAGAACGGGGGAGAGAAAGCCTGAGCTAAATGGACCCTGTGGTGCCAGAGAGGCAGCGTGTGGTGCTGACATCCAGCTACACTGGCACCAAATGAGAGGGTCAGGGAAACAGAGCTCTAATATGTCTAACCTAGAGCTTATGTGGAGGATGATAACCAGCTAGCCGGTGCCAGGCTCCTGCAAGTCAAATAGAGGAGAGACGGACAGAAGGCGACAACTTCTCGGCTCTTCGTGTCAGTTAGACATCCGAGGCTTGCTTTTCAGTCTCGTAGCACAGTGATAGTGATTTAAGTGGCAAGATGTTTTTCAGTGAAATGTCAAGCTCAAATATGAGGACAACAGTTATAGCCAGAAACGTTTTAGGGCTCAAATAAGTTCAATTGTCGCTATATTTGCTTTATTTTGTAGATTTTGAGGTTTCAGCTAGTTAGTAAAATCGCAACATGCATTTTCTCAGTGTAGGTAGAAATTAGTGAAGAAGTGATGAATCTCTCTATCTATACATTTTTACAGTTTGCAAATACTTCAAATGACACATTCATCCAATGCTGTACTCAATCTAGTCCCGAAGGATCAACAAGATCCATCTTAGTAAAGCACAACAGTCATGATTGATCAAGCACAACAGTAAACGACACTGGGGGGGTGTTCACGCCGATAGTTTCTTCACTCTCGTCTGAATCAGTTGATGAGTTTGGAAAATACGAAGCTTTTCCCTGTGATTTGGTTTCTTTTCACACAGAGTAAAATCCACGTGAATTCCGAGTGAATGAAAACGTGTCACTGCACGCCGTGTTGTGGTGATCTGCCGTACAATTGGCTACAACGTGACAATGTTCGGTCTGCTCTTTGGCCGATGGCAGCCGACTCCATCAGCAAGACAACGCAGCCTGCAAGTGGTTGGAAACTGCTCTGGCTTGAGTAACCCGACAAAGAAAATGAAGCTCTGACCTGGCTTCCACACATCCTAGATTACAGTCCAATGGAAAAGTGGAGGCCTTAAACTGCAAAGGATCGAGCCTTTTCACAGCCGTTTGGGTCGCACAAAAGGGGCTTGCGCAATATGTGCCATGTGGTTTTAATGTTTTGGCTAATCAGTATACAGTCATGCATTCGAATATAAATTTCTTAATTTTATTTGTGTTAATAAACCAATTTATTTAGGCCTCCTAATGTATATCATGATAGATACAATAGTACATAATACTATAAAAATATTTTATAATAAAGCCACAGAGCTTGAGAAATGAGCAGAGTGTTGAATTAACAATCCTCGTGTTAACAAAAACTGGACATCATGTTTGCATTCATTCCAGTACTCTGCTGGTTTGAATTAGACTGTTTGGATGTTTGTGAAAGTAATCAGTAACTGTAACCCATCTGTCATACTCAAAGTTTCTGACAGCGACAATAACGACATATATTATATAATGTTTCTCACAACTATTAGTAATTGTCCTACATCCTTGCCTCGCTGTAGCTCTAACCAGCAGACTGTTTTATGAAAAACAAACCTATTCTCTATCTCGCCGGAGGGTTGGGTCATGTGCGGCCATCTACACTGTCTGCCAATCAAACCTGAGACTCTGCCCCTTCCGTTAATGCCTAAACACAAAGGCTAAACCACTGATACAGGACACAGCTGTCACTACCACCTACAAAGAGCTGTCTGTGTTAAGGCAGCAGGAACTACTGTCGACTCTGATCACTGTTATAGCGTTTAATAGCCGTTAAAGATAGATTAAAGAGTGCAATGTGACCATATTAGGTGAGAGTGTGTGTTTGTATGTGTGGTGGTCAGTCATACATTTTATTTATATCTATATTTATCTTTTTGTTTTTAGTAAAATGAGGCACATTTGCAAACCTGAGGAATGTTTCGTGAGAGTGAAAGAGTTGTTAATATTGAACACACAGAATTTTCCCATATCAACAAACACATTGATAAAACAAAGTTTATGTTAGTTTATGGCCAAATGTGCTCAACTCAGACACTCTTGCTCGTTTTACAGTACTGTGCAAAAGTCATGAGCCTAGTCTCATTTCTTTATTTGCCAGGAAAATTAGAAATAGATACAGTGTTTTACTGATATATGGAAATACAAGATTATTATTATTATTAGTATTATTATTATTATTATTATTATTTTAGCTTAAAAGAACTTAAAAGTTAATATCTGGTGTGAACACCTTTACTCTTCAACACAGTCCGAACCATGTTTGGGGTGGCTGTGGCTCAGGCGTTAGCACAGGTGACCTACTAATCGGGAGTCGGTGGTTCGATTCCAGCCAAACCTCCTTGGGCAAGACACCAAAGTTAAGTCTCAGAGTAGAAAAGTGCTAAGGACCAGTCCATGTACTTTGGGAAATCGTTGTTGTCTTCAGGTATAATTGTCTAGACTTCTAGAAGGAGACTCCAAAGATCTTCTTGTTGTGTCTCTTTTGTCCTACACAGCCTCCGCCATGTTTCACTGATAGCTGTAGACACGTGACAGTGTATAAGACCCGTTTCCACTGACTTTCAGTCTGGTTCTTGTGTAATTCGGTATATCTCAACATTTTCTCCCTGATTTCTCTTAGCAATGACTTCTCTCAGTCCTGGGAGAGTGCACTTTTCTAGCTTCCATCAGTTTCAACAACATGGCCAACATGGCTGGCTGAAATGCATCTCCAAACCACGACTGACACTCTCACTATGTCTGAGAGACACTCACTGTTGTACCTTTGTTGTAACCAAAGGTTTCATATTTGGATTCATCACTGCACAGGTCATACAGTTAACTTTGCTGGATTTGTTTATTTCTTAACTACCTATAACTATATACTATATATTATATATACTATATAAAACTATATAACTATAACTTTTTGATACAGTTCATCTGCTGTAGATATTCTTTTAAGCGTGCTACTTCTTCTTTTGTCCGTACTTCTCCATTTTCAGAATTTCTTTTTAAGGACACACTGCACAGAAATATGACATGAGATATAAAACATGCCAAGTTTTAGGCCAATAGTGCTTCGGGAATCACTTTGTAAGCTCAAAAACACAATTTTATATCTGCCGAACTGCGCTGTGACGTTTGGTAGAATCAAGTGAAGAAATGGGAACAAATTATGGGTTATGTGCGTGCAAATGTGTTTTTGCACCAGGCTGATAGTAAAGTACCAAAAGAAAGAAATGAAAATATGTGTAGACCACACTGGCTGATCCCTTGAGTTATGTACCTTCTGAAAATGCCCAGATACAAGGACTAGACTAAAACATGAGAGAAAAATCTGTCCAAAGAAAAACTTTGACCTTCAGGAAACCTGGAGACCACTTTGAAAAATTCCAACAAAACCTGGCTCCTTAGAAATAAAATATAACAAAATGGGGGGTTACTCATGACTTTTACACAGTAGTTTACTTTGTAAGACATAATTACAGTGACTGTTTTCTGGATATCTTTACCAACATTTCTACTGTTATTGTAGAAAAACCAAAGTGAACTCGAGAAAGGAAAATCAAAATACTGACATCTTTATAACAAGAAGCAGACAAAGTCAATGCTAAAGACGCCCAGAAAGAATAAGACGCGTCCTTAAAATGTAGCAAAGGCATACAGATGACAAGACAAATTGTGATGAACACAACAAACTGAGCTACTTTGGCATGCTCTGCTGAGGTGGTAGGAAACCAGCTTGCAGTCCTTGCAGACTGGTGAAAAGATTGAGTAAACAGGTTTGAGTCTCATGTAAATGCAAACTCAGCTTTGAGTCAAATTCTGCATATTTCACCTGAAGAGAATCAGGAGAAAGCAGAGATGACAGCTGTGATCAGTACCAGCAAATCTCAACAAAATTACTGCCAAAAATAAAAAAATAAATAAAAAGTCACTGAGGGGGAAATGGTCCAAATGAAAGACGGAGAGCCAACAGCAATACCCAGCAAACTGAACACATGTAACATAAACCGTCCTTTTCTCTAACGCTTGCTGGAAATGTCTCTTCTGCATCAAAATGTGTCTGCTACGAGCTGAGCTTGATTAGCTTTATTACGTCTTTTTACTGTTGAACTAATAACAGCGCCACTCAAAAGATATAAATCCTCTCTGCAAAGCACAATAAACAACTTTGGGATCGCATCTTATATAGCCAAAGTGTAATGACAATGATTTGCTAGAAGGCCCTCAGGCATTAGTATCTTTCTGGTTTTATTATGGGCCCCTAATAAAAAAGCAGTTTTCTCATGTATTGAATGTATTGAACAAAGTCCAGTCACAATTAAAATGTCCTTGAAAATGTAAAATGCGCCAAATCACAGCAACAGCTGCCTCAAGGCACTTTCTATTGTAAAGTAAAGGCCCTAAATAATACAGAGAAACTCCAACAATCACACACACACGTTTTGGAGAGACCAACAATGAAGTACAATGAACTGGCCCAGTATAACATCCAAAATAGCAACAGTTAAGTGTACCAGCTGTCCAATCAGCTCGCTTCTGCTCCCCCTTCCAGCTAATTACAATGTGATGGAAGCTTGAGAAAACAAAGTATTATAGGTCAGTTAAACATTCCTCTCATCTCAAGAAGTCTGCTGTCACTTTTCCTGAGGCACACACATCTGCAAACACCTGATAGGCCTGAGCAGAGGCCTTCAGATCACTCATTGCCCGGGTTAAATTGTTACCACCTTTCTCTAATCCCTACTCTGACAATTAACTGTATGGTCAAGGACTTCAAAGTCCTTGACGGCCAAAGGGATTAACCCTGACGCTCCCAGAGATTTGTTTTTGATTTTGCTAAGATCCCTGGGCACTTTCATCTTTAGTCCTTCCTCTCTCACAGGGCCAAGCTCAGGGCGGGGGGGTTGCTACTAATTTTGGCAAATTCAGTGTGATATCTGAAGGCAACCTTTGGAGTTACTACAAGGTTATTAAGTCAAACACAGTAGGACACAACAGAAAGTGCCTATTTGTGTCTGAGAGCAAAGATTAGGTTTTGGTGAGACAGCACACATTTTTCTCTCTGTAAGTCATTCGGACGTGTTTTATTAGGAACTATTTATTCTTACTTTATTTGTATCAATTAGATGTTTTAACATTTTCTTCCAGTCTCATTATACAGCACTAAAAAAAGGTTCTTACTGAGAATGTAACTAATCTGAGAGATTCTCTCCAAAACCAGAATAACAATGACTTGTAGAAAGCCAAGAGAATACCTTCTTTAAAGGAGGGAATCAAACTTTATTAGATCCAGTGCCAGCTTTAAACACTGCATATGTTGTTTGTGCTGTTAATGGACAGAGGGCTGTGCCACCTTCCTCACCTCTGTATCAGTGGAGGTGTGTTAGCTGCACCATCAGCCTGTTTCAGCCCAATCCCTTCAGCTCTGTCAACTGTAACAGTGCGTATGTCGAAGGAGGCAGATAACCTTGTGTGTGTGTTTTTAGGGGTAATAGTGTGTGAAGAGCTAGTCCACACATTCTGCCCCTCCTCTACACACCAACAGTCTACCCTGCAGTGCCTCAGCAGGAACTGGAGCAAATGCGTTTAGGAATTAAGACTGGGGAATGGCCTGAAGTGTGTGTGTGTGCGTGCGTGCGTGTGTGTGTTTTCATGGAGTTGTGCTGCTCTTTTGCGGTGTGCCAGCTCCTGCCAGCTGCCCCAGGATGTGGCCTGTCACTTCACATAGCTGCTGATGAGCCACACAAGTGTCAGGAAAGGTAAAGATAGAGGTAACACTCTGTCACAGACACACAAATACACACAAGAAAAATGTGCGGAGAGAAACGCCGTACAGTGTGTGGGGGCGGAGATCTTCGGTCCTCACATGACTCGAAGCATTAATGCTCATTTTGAAGCTTTTAATAATTACACCTATTAGCTGACCTCATATCCCACTGAAATCTGACGGAAGCAGAGGGTGGATATAAATCCACTCAACTTTCTCAGATGTCATCATCGATGTTGGTCTGGCTCGGGTCCCACTGAATAGTTCTCCTGTCGTTTGTGCTACATCACAATACCATAACTGGAGGAAACAAAAAAGCAACAACAGGAGGAGGAACAAGTGTTTCTGATCACTCCCGGGTCTCTTTGCTGATATTAATGCACACGCATGGCAAGAAGTCCACCTGCGTCTCATTCACACAACCAACCTTTATGCTCGTGCATTTATCAGGGGAAGAAAACTATTTTCTGGAGATAAATTCCACAGATACACATGAACAATATATGACCCCCCTCTATTCTCCTGTGCTCTCTTAACCTACTGAACAATGAAGCATAGCTAATGTTAAGTGCCATGCTATTAGATGCAGCAGCAGTAGACTGCCTGTGGCTCTGTGCAGCACCCAAAGGCTCCATATGCTGCCAAGCAAAGAAAGAGACACCAAGAAGAAAACAGACGCCCAGACATGTTGGTACAGATGTGTGGGTGTCTGTCTATGACCTCTGGTTGTGTTCAAAATCAGATGGTTAGACACTGAAATGATCTACAATCGCTGAAGTCTGACAAATGTATGTTGCATTTACACACTACTGTTCACCAAATGTACAGAAATTCATGCTAATGGCAATTTCTGTTCATTTTTGCTCCTCTTTACCTTATTTTAAATGCTTAAAAACAGCACAAATTTTATATTTGTGCTTGTTATATTTAGCAAACGAAAGGATTAAAAAAATCATATTAGTACAGTATGTGTCCCTACAGTAGGGAAACATATCTTTTGCTTTTTATGGTAAATGCACTGGTTCTTATACAGCGCTTCTCTGACTTGTACATTCACCCATTCGCACAAACACTTTCTTCTACGTTGTTTCTAAGTGCTTCATTCACACTCTGATGGATGCATCAGAGAGCAACATGGGGTTAGTATCTTGCCCGAGGATACTTGGCATGCAGACTGGGATCGAACCACCAACCTTCCAGTTAGTAAGTGACCTGCTCTACCAACCTGAGCTACAGCCACACAACTTGCACTGCGCTTTTACCACGCTGACAATATCTATGCATGATTGCGGCCTTTATTTTTGCTTTGCGCTGCACTGGATCATCGTGTATCAATTACATGACTGTAGAACTGGTCAATTTGAAGACATCAACCTGGGTTCAGCAAAACTGTAAAACACTTTTTCACTATGTTCTGATACTTTATGGTCTAAGGAACCTTATTCAAAAATCAAAATAGTTTCAATCCTCAATAACATCACTGTGATTTGAGGTCTGACTCTATGGTTTGAGATATGGTAGAGCTCCATTCAGAACGTTTGATCTGGCTCTCGGAGTCTAATACTGCTGGGCTGAGTGACTAATACCGCACTCCTGAATCTTATCATGCACCATTATATGGATATTCCCCAGGTGATCCCCTACTATATGAACATGATCTACAATAATCTATGTGTTTTTATCAAATTACCAAAGTCCATCTCTAATATGCAGTCAGAAGGCTGGAGAGCGGCCCACAGATCCCGATGTAATTACACACTGTGCCTCTTCTCGGCCCACATACCATTCTGTCCCAATTCCCTGCTGTTTGGAAATCAAGGATATGCTGGTGACAAGTTACAGTACACATGCCCCAGTTAACCTTTGATGTGAACATGTTCTTTTCTGAGGGAATGATATGGAGGCCTAAACCATGAGAGGCTACAGACTATCCCTGCAAACTGTATGGCTTCAAAGTCCTGTCTCTAATTTGAACCTTTTGTGCCACTTAAAAAGCCCATGGACTAATTTGACTCTGGCATGTAACAACCGTTTACAGGAATGTTTGTCTGTCCCGTGAGTGTTTGTTTGTGTGTGTGTGTGTGTGTGTGTGCACGTATGTTACCGCAGGCCTACCTGCTTTGATCATGGTATTGGAAGATTATGACAGCACATACACACACAGTGCAAAAGATTAATCAAAGCTACACACAGCACCGCGTTTGCAGAGCGTGTAGACACATACAGGCCTACAGGTTACCCTGGTATTGATGTTTTGTTTACTTACAGTGGATCTCCAATCACCTCATGCTTCCAAATAAGAGTCCAGCAAACGTTTGGCCCCACGTGGATGCATTTACTTAAAAGCCACCTTTCTATAACAGTATAGAAAGTAAGTATAGACGATAAGTATTTAGTAAATACATGATACTCCATCACTTGGACACAAATGCTTGCAAAAACACTCGTGGTGGGTGTATTATAACAAGCAGACACTGAAATTTACGCTCTCCTGAAGCATGAGCTGAAAGCTGTCTACACATGCATACTACAAAACCGTAAAAAACTACACACTATATAACTCGTATTTCTAGGCTCTCTGTGTATTAGATTGCATACTGGGCTTTGCACCAGTCTTTAACTGATCTGGTGTTATGTATCCACTATGCCACATAAACTACTCCAAAACAAGGACA
>VOQK01001929.1:7003-18100 GCA_015052645.1 Benitochromis conjunctus
AAAAAAAAAAAAAAAAAAAAAAGATTAAAACAATTAACATGGGTAACAAAATGATAAAACTAGATATTGAATTTTATATGTGTGTTTGAGAGAATGGTGAAATAAAATGTTTTACTATTAATTATAGTCACGTGAAGGTTTTCACAGGAACCTGTGCAGTCCTTTGAAAAAGTATGCACACCTCTCGATTCAGTGGCTTGTGGAACAACATTTAGCAGCAATAACTTGAAGTATTGCTTTTCTATATGACTTCATCAGTCTCTAAAATCATTGTGGAGGACTCTTCTTTGCAAGGTTAAGTTTATTAAGGTTTATGGGGAGTTCCTTTAAGGTCTCATTTGTTTTACACAGTACTGCATAGAGACTGTACTCTGGTGTCCTCCTAAAGACATGGATGTTAATTGGTGATTCTAAATTGGTAATGGATGCCAACACTAGAAAATGTTATTTAAATCACAATCTAATATTTCCATTTCCAAATGGCAAAAGAACCAAAATGTGTGCTATTTTTAGTTGCATTAAAAATCTGTAACGATTTGCTCAAAAGGTGGAAACGGTATAAAGTTCCACAGTGAGGGTAGTGGGTCCGTATGGAGATTTTATTTTCCTAATTTACTGTTCAGAGAGAAAACCATGGAATGTTGATGGATGAAAAGAATAATTTACCCAGGAGACAGTTGGCTACAATAGGTTAGAGTGTCAAAGTAGATCTTTATGCCTCATACTCGCATCACAGAGCAGTCTGTAGCAGAAAATATTCTTTGCACAGATGGACTGATATGTTGTGGCTGTGGGCGGGTTCAGAGGAGTGTGGGGTGGGTGTTTGCTTGCTGATGCAGTATGTGAAGATTATATTCAGTGTAGGAGATAAACAGAGTTGTGTTGCATAAGACCATACTGATGCAGACAGGGGAAGACAAGGCTGCAGACTTTAAGAAGGGAGGAGAGGCTGCAGATAGGGTTGCTGCCCTGCATCATCTGGCAGCTCAGTGATGTAAAACAAAGCCAATAGCAAACTCGCCTTTTAGAGTAGATGTTTTAACACACTACAGATACTGTATATCAGAGATAATAGATAAAGGAACAAATCTCTTTGACATTTACTGTCAGAGGTTATCATACAATTCCAATTATATTGTGACATGGAAATGTATAATTTCATTAGCCCACCTTTCTGCTTAATCACTGACATCACAGCTGCATCAGAATGTGTTTGAAAAGAGTTCCTACATGGAAAGAATATTCATTTTTATGTCCCTGTGTGTCTTCCAGTGCCTCCAAGGCTGCGTATGTGTTATGCGTTTTGGCTACATTGTAGATGAACAAAAAAAGATGTTAGTCATCCTCTTACCCGCCCCTGGGGTGTTATGACCTTAGATTTGTTGACAGGGATAATTTCCTCACTGAATAATCAGCCACCTGCCTTACAAGGTGACAGTGATGACAAGACACTGTGCCTACATCTCATGATTCTTTCTAATACAATCATTTTAAAATGACCATTTTACTTATTTAAATAAATAAATACATACATAAATAAATAAAGCAATAACAGACTACAATATCTACTAACAAGCTTATTTATTGAAATTGCAATATACTGATTTGCTATTTCGTATCCTTCTTCAGCTCAGTATTTCGCTAGCACCATGATGATTGTGGGATTGTCGGTGGTGGTAACTGTTCTGGTTCTGCAATTCCACCACCACGACCCCCACGGAGGAAAAATGCCTAAATGGGTGAGTTAGCATTGCTTATTCGATAAGGGAAAAAAAACAGACATAATAATTGCAGTATTATTTCAATAACCATGTCTCTAAAACTGTGGTTCCCAAACTTTGATATGCCCCACTCTGAAGGTTGAAAAAGGTTAGTGCTTGCAACAAAAAGGGTACGCATCTTTTAGTCCTGCTCTCATTCTCTTAAGAAGCTTTGCCTTTTGTTTAGGCCGCCGACATAAATGCAAGAAATAGAAATTTTCAGGATAAAGTCATACCAGTTGTTTTTTTCCCCCACATTCTGTTGCTAGCTTCAGTCATTTTAGAAGATTTTAGACTATTTTTTTTTAGTAAGTGTCTATGTAGGTTCTCAGTCATCCAGGTCATGGTAGTCTTACGACACACTGAAAGAAAGTGACTGGACTTGAAATGTCTTTCCAGTGAAAATGAACATATCAATTAATGTGCAATATAGTGAATGTTTCCACCTTCTTGCCTCCAGCTAAATCGTTGTCTTTCTTATTTCTTTCTTTCAGGTCCGAGTCTTTCTTCTCAACTGGTGCGCTTGGTTCCTCCGCATGAAGAAGCCTGGAGAGGAAAGCAAAACTCCAGTGAGCTCAAGCAGCCCTCCAACTTATAAGTACTCCCATTCTCCTGCTCACCACACTAGCACCACCAGCATTCAGATGAGCACCATACCAGGGCAGCCATCCACTCAGGCAACAACAACCAATGGAAATATGAACTTATACTTTAGCTACCACTCGATGGGCACAGACAACCCTGTGTTTCCACCTAGTGTTGATTCAGGTGTGGTTGTGTGCGGTGGTGGAAGTGGAGGTGGGGGGAATCATCATAATGGTACCTCCCAGCTTGACATCCACTCAGACCAGACACGGACTTTGCTTTTGGAGCAGATTCCAGAAATCTGCCGGATCTTGGAAGAAGTGCAGTACATTGCAAATCGCTTCCGAGAGCAGGATGAGGGGGAGGCAATCTGCAGCGAGTGGAAATTTGCAGCCGCGGTCGTGGACCGGTTATGCCTGGTGGCCTTCTCGCTGTTCTCCATCATCTGCACCTTTACCATTCTCATGTCAGCTCCCAATTTTATCGAAGCCGTGTCAAAAGACTTTACGTAAGGCTGCTCTCTACCATCACTGACAGATAAAAACTAACAGTAGAAATTCTGACACAATTAGACCTGCACCACACAAGCCTCTCTTGTACTTTTATGTGAAGACACACAAGCTCAAGTTAATTTAGAATTGATATCACCATAGATCAGCCTTTACCTCTCTCATTACACGTTTGTTGGTATATAGCTGGGTAATGTGTTTCTTCCCTGTCAAGGTTGCTCTTTTAGCTTATAACATACATACATACAGGTACATAGGAAGTTGAAGTAACATGTAGTAGTTAATGATGTAGACAGTCAGACTAATGCACTTTTCTTCTGTATCCCTGCTGCACCACATCATTTACTTACCACAATTTTAGTGTCACATCTCATCAGGATTCACTCTTTTCCCTTACAGCTTTTCTTTTCTCTTAATTTTAGAATTTACACATCCTGTCTGTCTTACCTCTGTTTTCTAGAAATGTCTTACCTAAATGACTTCAGCAGTTACAGATATAATACAGTGTTTTGCAGGTGTAATCTTGTAACACATTCTTTCTTTGTATTTTATAAATAAATCCACATTTTACAGTGCAATCTGGTTAAGCTCAGTGATTTTTTATTGAGTCAGCAAATTCACTGAGATCTGCTGACACTGTTCATTTCACTTATCTGAGGTCTGAAACTACGGAGTATTTTCATTTTAGATAAATATATCATATTTTTCTCACTAACTGAAATTTGATTTGAAAATTCAATTCAACTCAATTTTATTTATACAGTGGTTCCCTCGAGGTGAAAATGCCCACAGCCTGACTTACAACTGTATCTGACTCATTACAAGAAAGGAAGCTAAATAATTTCTTTATGCATTCATTGTTACGCTTCCTTTTACAAATGGAGCTATTAGTCTTCTTTTTATTAATATACTGCGTGCCCTTTATAAGGTTCATTTACAGCAGCCAGAAAACATAGAATACATAGGCACCAACATATTAACACACCTCTGCTAACCCGTCCTTACAGGCCAAATCTCACCAATCTCTGCTTCTCCACAGGAACCCAGTCCTGTCAGTGGCGGCTCATTTAAACTATAGGAGTGATTTACCAGACACTGCAAAAATAATCAGTCAACATTACTGTTTTGACACGACATTAAAGCCACAAATTAATACTACCGGAACTTTTCTGTGACTGAAAACTTAATGGTTTAGAATTTTCAAGCCAGTTTATTAAAGTGTCACTTTATTACATCCATGCCTTGTGTTTTTACAGTATAGTTTTGTTAGCATATGATGCACTATTTGTAAATCACTCACACTCATTTACAGTGCAATTTTTCCTTTGGTAGTAATTTATCTGTGTTTATTTGTGTGAGCTAGACATATTTTTGTATTCTCACACACAGACTCACAATACAGAAAGAAGACAAAATAACTTCATGAGTAAGAGAGCATATTTTGAAATGTATCCTGAGATGTGCATTTGGTACTAATCTTTTGTAGTGCAGAGTGCTTTGTGTTTTTATCACTAATGCTCAGTGAAAGGCAAACACTTTTCTTCTCTAATCTCTAGTGACAACATGTAACAAGGATTACTGGGTGACCTGATGCAACAGATTTTTGTTAAACTTTGTCTCTTCTCACTCCCTGACCGTCCTCTGATTCAAGGAGGCAAAAGACATGAGTGACTTCCCATTTTAATAACCCACGTAAATTCACAGCCTTTTTCAACCTAGCTGTTGGACATTTTAAAGGGTGTTAAGTGGAGAAACTAAAAAAGAATGAAGCAACACCATACAGTATACCACACAGCGATTGCAGAAATAGTCACTGAAATGGAATTCACGCTGTTACTGTTAATCAATGCACCACGTACAGACAAATAGCTGCCAACTGTTGTCGACCTTTTATTCCACTAAAGCACTGTAAACAGTTTGTTATATCCAGTCATAATAGACATAAAGCAAAAGGTGAAGCCAATGAAATGTACAATGTTGCTTTATTGTCAATTCTTTTGTGCCAACTTAAGCTGCATTCAAAAATCTACTTTTCTGTGACCAGGGATTTGATGTTTTTATTTGATTTAAAGGTCACAAAAATGCGCTTTTTTTAAAATACCAAGAGTCTTATAATCTTTAAATGAACAGGCAGACATTTGTTTCAAACAGATCAAAAGATGAACATCTGTGTAATAAAGGAGCTATAGTCAGTGCTCTGGAGTTACCCTACATGCTGATGGTAACTTACTTGACTGACATATTTCTAACTTAGCATTGTCTAACTCAGAGAAACAAATTCATTTTCTACCTAGTTGAACAATTCTATTAAATATTGGTCAGTGTTCTAATTGTGCACGGTCCTAGCATATTCTAAATTGGACCATATGTGCTTAAATGGGAAACCAATCATAGATGATCGGATAACAAAACATTTATTGGGAATGCCTGTAAATGTCCATGCAGATAGAAGTGGGAAGGTGTCACCAATACTGACTTGTTGGAACATACATATGAGGCATGAATTGAATTAAAATGAATTGAAAAGGGTTTTTTTTCTGCATTTGAATAAATAAAACCTCGTCAGGATTTGAAGGTTTAATCTGAAAGACACCATGCAATTTAAAATTCAATGTGTTGAAGTTCACTCAGACACAAGAGGCTCAAATTGCAGTTTTTCAAAGGTTAAATTCTGCTGAATGATTTTGAAGAGTATAGCTAAAAATGAGGATGTGGCAGTTTACTTTTTTGCCATGCTTTTGAATTTGTCCTTTGCTTTTAATGGTTTTTAAACTGCCAGTGTTGTATTTTGGTCAACTTGAGTGTCTTCTTCTTTGTAGTCTGTGCCTCAGTTTGAGTCCTTCTACGTTGAATAATGTACATAAATGCTCAGTGTACATGACTATTTTGAGAAAAATAAAGGAGTGACTAATAATTATTGGCATTTCGCTTGCTGACATGCTACAATTCATGAAATTATATACTTTGATTAAAATGTTATCGCCAGAGTTTTCAACCAGTGTTAATGAATTCTGGAATCGACTGGAAGTGGTCATTACCAGGTTGTTTTTTGCAATCTGAACAGTCAGTGAAATGACAGCTTGTCATCTAATATGCCTGCCTAATCATAGAAGTCACTTCTATGTTATTGTTCACACAGTTATATAAAATGTCACATTTCACTGACAGAATAATAAATAATTTTTTTCCTCATAATACGCTCTAACAAAAGAGTTCAAAATTTAGGAAAAAATACACACAATTAGGTTAATAAGTATTTGAAGAATGCAGCACAGACTGGGTTCTGTATACTATAACAGTGGATTTTAAATAAGGTAATCAAGATGTGATTAATGTGCAGACCTTCAGCTTTAACTTAAGCAGACATTTACATCTGGTGGTAATCCCAAATGCTAAACTTTGGTAGCCGTTCGTTGGCGCTTCTAATATAAGGTCCAGACAGATGCTGATGCAATTGAAAAAGGCCACCATTAGGCTGAAAAATAAATAAATAAATATATCAGACAAAACAGCAAAACTGGGTATATTCCTAAAAAGCCATGCACCGGGTAGCTCATTAACAGCAAAGGGCAAGAAAGACCACAGAAGACAAACATCTAAGTATTGAGACTGGGGGAAGTATGGAGAAGGGAAGGAACGCGTCATGATCCACAGCATACCAAAACATCTGTCAATCACGATGAAGCAGAGTGACCCACAAACAAACAGCAACTGAAGCCAACTACAGTAAAGGCCTAGCAGAGGCCAACAAGGACGGTAACACAGCAATGGATTTCCATGGGTTCCAGGCTTCAGGTCATTCATTGTCTAGTATTAAACGCAATCCTCAAAACTGACAAACTTTGTTAATTTGTCTAATTATTTTTTAGCCTCTGAAAATAGGAGAATTTCATTAAAAATGTCTGTAAACAGTTAATGTAAACAATTAATATCTTTGTCAAATCATTTAAACATAAAAGTCTGCACTAGAATCATCTTGACTGCATGACTTAAATCACTTGATTGCTGGACTGTGAAGTTATAGAGGCAAAATTACAATAATTCTATTATTGTCCAAATATGTATGAACTGCATATGCCTTCTTCATGACATTGAGATGATCAAACTTCACATGCGCAGTGGAGATGGACCGATCCGATATACAGCATCGGTCCGACCCTGGCCTAAAGTACTGGATCGGATATCGGGGAGAAATAAAAAATGTAATCCGATCCTTTAAATATCACAAAAGCACCTCACAAAACTTGCGATGTGGCGTAACCCAGGTCATGGACCTTAGCATGTCGGAGCAGTATGTGTCACGTGATAGAGCGGCTGTCGTGTGTGAGAAAATACTTTATTTCATACTTGTGTTAAGTTTTGTATAGAAATTACACAAAATTCAGTCTCAGCTTAAATGTGATAGAAACAGCTTACACTGACATCCACTTGATAAAAGATGAGTGTCATGAAGCCATGTTTGCATTTATTTGCACTGCTTTCAACTCTGGATGTCTATTTATGTTCAGCTTTCAGTATAAAAAGGTCCATTCTACTACAACTTGTTTTTTTAAGTTGTTGAATATAAACATTATTTTGTGCTGATAATGCATTTCTTTTTTTCAGAACCAAAGAGTTTTTGAAATCTGCATAAAATTGCATTTTGAATTACTTTTTGAATATTACTGTAAATACTTAGATTTAAAGTTCTGCTAAAAGTTTCAATAAAACGATCAGTATTGCTGAACTGCAAAATATTCTGGGTGCAGTGTATTTTTTGCATACAGGTAGAATAGAATAGCTTTAGTGTTTTGTTTTTTTCTTAAACTTGAGTATGAACTTATACAAAATGCAGCAAGACATTAAAAAAAACAGTTTTATTGATTAATAAATACTATATTGGATTCATATCGGTATCTGCAGATATCCAAATTTATGACATCGGTATCGTACATAAAAAAAAATAAAAGGTATTGTGCCATCTCTAATGCGCAGTAAGGTCCATGAAGCCAAGAGCCATTCAGCATAGCATAAAGGTTAAGCTATGAAAGAATCTAAAGGTAATTAACTTGCCGCTAGCTTCAAAAGAGACATCCACAACTAGAACCACGTGTTGATTTATCAAACTAGACATATGTCGGTATTGATAGATTTTTTTTTTTTTAAGATAAGAAGTGACATTTCAAAACTAATGCATGCAATGCAAAATTCAAAGACTCCCTGTTTTGCCAATAGTACTTCTAAGCTCAGGTTGCAGATTTATACACAAAATTGTGCCAGAACCTTCTCTGCACCCAGAGCTGATAAGTTAAACTAAGCTCAGATATGTGAACATGTAACAAACATTCATCAGACAGTATGGCTCAGCAGCCTTCCTCATTTCCCAAGAGGAAGGAATGGAGGAAATAAACAAAGTCCGACAGTATCCAATCTCCTTACTGCCTATGATATTAGTCAGGACTTTCAGCAGCTTAGCGCACACACACAGACCTACACACAACCACACACACGCCAAATGCTGCTCAGCAGTGTGATAACATGTTCAAATTGGTCAAATCTAATCTCAGGCTTCACTGCACACATACAGACAGCTGTAGGTGGCTGGAATTGCACCCAACTGTATCACGCCACAAACACATGGACCCCAACCTTCCATTTGCCAGCAGGCCAAGGTGACAGACACAGTGTCATAACCTTTGCCTGAAATAGTCCTGGAACAGGCACTTTCATTGTATTGGACGCGTGCACAATTCTGGTGAGTAATGTTTTCTCTGTTTGGTGGCACCGTTGGTCTCAGGTAATCTGGAAAGCACCTCTGTGGGCTTAATTATGTAGTTCAATATAAAGACCAGACACCTAACATCTCCAGTGAGATCTATGCATATGGTCCTAAACAGTTCTAAAAATGTGTTGCGACTTGCAACTAAATAAATACAAGCTAACCTAACTGAATATTTTCCATAACTATTGTTTCTTACAATAATAAAATGCAATACAATATGTTTTATTGCATTTCTATTATTTAGAATGCAAAAAGTCAAACGTACTTACTTCATCCTGAATATGAGGACAGCCAGCATCTAGCCAAAGATCTGCAAGTCATTGCTGTCGTGGATCTTTCATGAAGTACTTTGCTTTTGAATAACCTGCATGACCTAGTAAGTCTAATCTGATCTCTGTAATCACACATTTTCTATTCAAATGGAAGTTTTCAGCAGTATTAAAACAAATTGAACCCAGAGAGAACATAAGGCTTACTCCGGCATCAGTCTGTGCTCTCCATCATAGCTGACAATGCTGTCAAACATTCACGTTACCAGCTGTCCTCATTGTCTTACACATGTGGCAATCAACTATGGATGTTTTTATGTTAAAATCTACACTTCACCTTGTCTATGACCCAGGAATAATAAAAATAACAATAATAATAATAATAATAATTACATCCACATCCATCTATTTCAGGTATCAACGAACGTGTTGCACTTCCCTCCGACTTAATCCAGAAGTATGGAGATGCATGTATGTGTGTGTGGTGTGTAAAAAATACAAAATATTAATAAAATGCTGTTAATCTGATTGCAGGGTGAATGGGGTATACAATCTCATGTATTTCTTCAATCCTTTTCTGCTCCATTCTTAACAAATGCTCTCACAGTAACACTACAATTACAGTGCACATTCACAGTTATTCTTAGTGCATAATCTTGGTTCATAACAGAACTGATTGGGAGAACAGAGGTTATTAAAGGAGGTTAGGAGGTCAGATGTTGCTGTTGGCGATACATGAGAAACCCATGCATGTGTAAAGTCATTGTACGTGCCCTAGTTGGAGGGAATTACACATGATTACAACTACATTGAAAGACTGCGGTTTCTAAATGAAGAAAAAAAATAAACATTTAACTTAAACTTCTGTTCAGGAGTTTCTGTAAATACAACCATGTGAGAGTGATTTTGATTAATGGCAATATTTCACTTCTGATCACACTTGTTCTGATAAAGTATATTTATATGGCATCGCAAAGCAAGGAAACTCATCAAGAATTACATTTTAAGGGACGTAGGTACACGATATGTACTGCATCGCTCTCTGCCACAGCTCCTAAACCAGCATAAAACCAGTAAATAGTAACACTGAAGGAGAAATAAAAGACAATGCAACAGCACATGAGAAGTCAGGCAGAACCTCATAAACTGGCAGTTAAAGTTCTCTCAAGTTTAAATCACTATTTTCCCCTTAAGGCAGTCAGGGGTGAATGGTGACAGTTTGTACTGCTGCGTTTTATCGCAGATGTTTGGTTGCAGTATATTATGTTAAATATAATGTCTCTGCTTGCTGTTACCAGATCAGTAAGGTGTGGAGAGGCAGTGTGTGTGACAGACACAGCCTGTGTCTGGCCCCTGCCCCAGTGTTGCAGTGAGTTAACTTAATGTGTTTGAAGAGGCGTACTTTCTGTTTTTGCGCTTCGTGCCCTAAGTGATACAAATAGGCTGCTGATGTGTGTGGGAGCCACGGCGGAAACATTTCATCATTTGATGATCATCATTTCTCCCCCTGTCTGAACACATACTATCTACCTTGTCCCCCCCATTTTTGTATTAGTGAAACATTACCACCTACTGTATGTGCATGTCTACTCATCCCTGTTCACACATCTGCTATATTTCTTTTAAACGTCTCTTTTCTCCACCTCTGATTACATTTGTATTATAAAATTAAGTAAACGCATTAACCAGTAAGTTCCAGTAATGAAGTAGTGCTGTGCTTCCACTGTGAAGATGAAATGAACATTTTGTTGCATATAACATAAATTAATTGAGTGAAACAAACATACGAGATGAAGGAAGCTGACGGACCAGTCAGGGTGAGCGAATACATTTTTGTATGTGATGCACTTTCAGCATAAATTGTGTCTGAAAATCTTTATAAATACTTCCACAAAAAAATTAATTGTATAAATATTAATTAAAAATTAGTTGCGTGACCTGAAAGGCTTGAGAAAAAAAAAATGGAGCCAACTTTTTACGTTGTATGTTTGTAAGAGGGACCTTCACTGGACCCCACAAAAATCCCCAACAATGGCTGATTTTGTGCACTTCTTGTAGTATAAAATGCTTCATGCTTCCCCCCCAGCAGAATCAGTCAGAATGCACTGTTGTGCAAAACAGTTCTGCTTTGCCAAAAATGTGTGTGCATTTAAATGTAAAAACATTTCCAGTATGTGAGTAAGAGATTTTTTTTTTTTTTAATGGATCTAGCA